>VZRI01001471.1:157780-288762 GCA_013397515.1 Upupa epops
CTTGAGTCAAGACAGACCACATCCACTGCTCTGCCATCATCTGTCCACCCGGTTATGCCCTCATAAAAGGCTATCAGGTTGGTTAAGCATGACTTCCCCTTGGTGAAGCAATGCTAACTGTCCCTAATGACCCTCTTGTCCCTGATGTGCCTAGAGCCAGCATGTAGGACACATTGTTCCATCACCTTTCCTGGGATGAAGGTGAGACTGACCGTTTCAGTCTGTCTGCTTTCTCTGTATCCTCTGTCTTCAGGGCACCCAGCTCATTCAGCAGGGGTCCCACATTGCCTCTAGGTTTAGCTTTACCTGGAAGGGACTTCCAAATGTCACCTAATCCAACCCCCCCTGCAACAAGCAGGCACTTCACTCACTGGACTGGATTTGAAACTTTATTCTTTTTCTTTCAAATGCCTGATTTCCTGAGAATGCAAGACATTCAGAGAGTAGAGTGTGTTTGCAAATG
Organism: Upupa epops; assembly: GCA_013397515.1. Classification (NCBI taxonomy): domain Eukaryota; kingdom Metazoa; phylum Chordata; class Aves; order Bucerotiformes; family Upupidae; genus Upupa; species Upupa epops. The sequence continues at coordinate 158,244 of VZRI01001471.1, forward strand.
TCTTCCTAGCTTGGAAAGCAGATTTTTCTATTTTAAATTTGTTCTAATACTCCTATGTAGTGCTGACGTACCACTGCTTGTTAACATGGATTGCAGAGATGCAGGGAATAGCTGCTGAAGAGAGGAATAAACTCAACAGTGCCTCAAAGTCAGAGAAGGTAACAGATGCGCTGGCTCCAGCACTCCTCCTGCTGTAGTGGACCTGGGCCAGGGAGACTCCTGTTCTGTGTGCATTCAACCATGAGTTTTGGATGCATAACCAAAGCTGCTCCTGGCTAACTGACGAGAGGAAAATCCAACCCCTGGGCACCAGCTGCAGCTAAATGCTGCGGCGGGTAACCCATCTGCAGAGCACAGTGAGCTGGCTGCACCACTCCACTCATTCGGGAGCAGGGAGCAACCTGGAAACCAGAGTTTACAAAACACAGAGCAAAGGGGTTGGCACTTGTGCCACACTCATTTATGGGCATCCCATATCTACTCGGCATTCAGGCAAACAGGGCGTCTGGATACACAGAATTCAGAACTAAAGTCCAGTAGAGATGATTTATGAAATGCTATAAATGTCTCCTTATCTTGTGGTTTTACTTTGTCCATCTAGAGTTTTGTCCTCAGTTCAGGCTGCCAAATTGCTTATTGTAGGTTTTCTAGAGTGGTGCCCAAAGGATGGCAACAAGGCTGATGAAGGGTCTGGAGAATAGGTCTTATGAGTTGCAGCTGAGAGAATTTGGGTTGTTTAGAGAACTGGAGGCTAAGGGAGACCTTATTGTTGTCTACAACTGTCCGAAAGGTGGTTATAGCAATGTAGAGGCCAATCTGTTCAATCAAGTAACAAGTGATAGAACAAGTGGAAATGGTCATAAGTTATGCCAAGGAAAGTTTAGATTAGAAATTAGGAAAAAAGTCTTTACTGAAAGGATTATCGGGCATTGGATATCGAGCTTGCCCAGGAAGCTGGTGGAGTCCCCGTTCCGGGAGGTATTTAACAATCATATAGACATGGCACTGAAGGATATGGCCTAGTCAAGGGCTTGCCACTGTTAAGCTAATGACTGGACTCAATGCTGTGAGAGGTCTTTTCCAATATCTGCATTTCCATGATTCTTATACCTGAAAATATAGAGAATCTGCCTTATATCCTGGAGTCACATGGCAAGCATGTGGGTGTGCCGCCTTACAGTTGGGTAATGAGGCTAATTCATTATTAACCAGCACTTATCAAGAAATATTAAACTCTCCAGGACCAGCTAGTGAATGACTCTGGGAATTCCTTCACACTAGACTACATCATATGTCAGGCTGCATCTAGGCATGGCGCAGAGCAGGTAGTACAGCCCTGGGTACCATGAGCTTTGACCACAAATGGAAATTCAATTCTTGGCAGTACTCAGCTGTTTTGGGCTGAGGATCATGAACCAATCTTAAACTAGTCAATAGCAAGGAATTAAGAGAAATAACTGCTATTTCTTCTGATAATTGTTTTCAGGTTCAGGCCTGGGTTATCTAAGGTTGTGAGGAAAAAAATGTAGGGTGTCTGAGCTGCTGAAATCAGACACTAACAGCAAATTGAAGTAGCACAGGCTTTGAAAAAACCTTGTTTTAGGCTAGATCACTTCTTAATTTTACAGCTCCCTGTTTTTCTCAGCAGGCTGCGAATCTACCTCCTGGGACATTTTGTAACTCTGTCTTCAGTTTATTTTTAAATGCTACTCAGCACCATTTGCTTCTGGTAATTGTCCTTCTTACTGGACAGGTGTTCTACGAGGTCCTGGTTCTGCCCAAATCTAAATTTTATTGCTAATTCATTGCTTTCTTGCGTTTGCTTTGGGTTTTTTTCCTGTCTGTATTAAAGACCAGCATGCAGGTAACCAGAAAACTCAGCTCTACTGGCATGAAGTTAGGCTTTGCTAAAATATTACACAGCTATCTAACTTCCAGAAGAGAAAAAAAGACAAGGTATCTAATTCACTGCTTTGCCTTTAGCTTGTGAGAAAACAAGATTAGATTGAAAATCCTCAAACCAGATTACTTTCTGCTGCGATAATCACAGAATTATTGAAGCTGGAAAAGACCTCTGAGATCATCAAGCCCAGCCTATGACCTAACATCACCACATCAGCTAGACTGGAATTAAGTGCCATGTCCAGTCTTTTCTTAAACACCTCCAGGAATGGAGACTCCACCACCTCCCTGGGCAGCCTATTCCAATGTCTAACCACCCTTTGCAGGAGGAAGGGCTTCCTAACATCCTAGCTAAACCTCCCCTGGTGCAGCAGCTTTAGCCTCTGCCATCTCATCCTATCAACTAGTTCCCTGGGAGAAGAACCTGTCCCCCACCTGTCTATAACTTCCCTTCAGGTAGTCATAGAAAATTATAGGGTCCACCCTGAGCTTCCTCTTCTTCAGGCTGAACAACCGCAGCTCCATCGGCCTCTCTTCATAAGATGTTCCTTCTAGTCCCTTCACCAGCCTTGTTTCTCTCCTCTGGACCCACTCCTGTACCTCAATTCTTTCTTGAAGGAAGGGGCCCAGAACTGCTCTCAGTACTCAAGGTGAGGTCTCTCCAGTGCCCAGTAGTGGAGGAGAATTGTTCTGCTGGCCACACTATTCTCAGTATGAGCCAGGATGCCATTGGCCTTTTGTGCCACCTGGGCACACTGCTGGCTCATATTTACCTGGCTGTTGACCAGTACTCCCAGGTTCCTCTCCAACCACTCATCCCCCAGTCTGTACCTCTGCTGGAGATTATAGTGGGCAAAATGTAGGGCCCTGCACTTGGCCCTGTTAAACTTCATCCTGTTGCCCTCTGTTGACCCAGCCTGTCCAGAACTCTCTGCAGTATCTTTCTTCACTCCAGCAGATCGTCTCTTCCCCCCAACTTGTTGTCAGATTTACTAAAGGGAGATTCAATCCCCTCATCCAGGTCATCAATAAAGATTTTGAATACAGTTGGGCCCAGCACCGATCCCTGGAGGACAGCACTGCTCTCTGGGCACCAAGTGGATGTGGCATCATTCACAACCACTCTCAGTGCCTGGTCATCCTGCTGGTTTTAACCCAGAGGAGGGTGTGCCCATCCAAGCCATGAGCTGCCAGCTTTTCCAGGAGGATGCTGTGGGAGGCTTTGCTAAAGGCTAAGTAGACCACATCCACAGCTTTCCCCTTTTCCACCTGGTGGTTCACCCAGTCATAGATTGAGATCAGGTTGGTTAGGCAGGACCTTCCTTTCCCAAACCCATGCTGGCTGGGTCTGATGCCCTGATTGCCTTGTACTTGCCACTCTATGGCACTCAGGATGATCTGCTCCATAACCTTGCCAGGCACCAAGGTCAGGCTAGCAGGCCTGTAGTTCCCCACATCCTCTTTCCGGCCCTTCTTGTGGATGGGCATCACATTGGCCAACCTCCAGTTATCTGGGACCTCCCCAGTTGTCAAGGTCTGGTGAAAAATGATGGAGAGTGGCCTAGCTAGCTCTTGCAACAAGTCCTTAAACACCCTGAGATTAATCCCATCTGAACCCTTAGACTTGTTAGGACCCAAGTGGCACAGCAAGTCACTACTTCCTCATGAATTACAGGAGTGATACTCTGCTCCCCATCCCTGCCTACCAACTCAGGAGCCCAGTTACCCAAGCTTTTTGTTAAAGACTGAGGCAAAGAAGGTGTAAAGTACCTCAGAGCAGAATACATCATTTCAAGCCCATTATTGTTATTACCCCAGAGCTGGGCACATCACCCCCTACCCAAAAGGTAGGGGATGGAAAAGTCTAGATGGTCCTTTTTGAAGGTACTTTCCACACAAGGTTTACGAGGACTGTCAAGGGTTGAATTCCTCGCTAAATTTCCTCAGCAAATCTTTATAGAACACAGAAGTTAAAAAAGAGCACACCTTAAAATAAAAAAAAATAAGTAATAAATCAATAAATCCAATTCAAAATCATTTCCTACCTTATTTCTTTGTCATTTAGGTGGGTGGTATCTGTGAGCCTCCTGCAGAGCACTTGTAGCAATGTTACAAAATGGAATTCTGACTTTTTTATGAGTACGTTCAGTACTTTGTGAGCTATGGAGAATCTGTTATCAAGAGAGAGAATTTTTAGGTCTAATTACCTCCACCAAGAGGAAAATGGGCCCCTAGAGGTATAAACCAAAGAGAACAGCAAATGCATTTATTATCACATATCATCCACTTGGATCACCAGCACAATGAGATTTGGTGCTGTGATGACTTCATCCCCTTTCATCATGTATCTGAATGACTAGGAAAAGCAGTTTTTAAACTATTTTTGAACTATACAGCAGATTTAAAAATAGATCTACTGATAGGGACAAACCATCTGTGTATAAAACAAGGAGCTCGTAGTCTGCTGCTTCTTACATAATTTATTCATAGACCCACCAATTTGGCAGTTAGCCACACAATCTGTCTTGGAAATGCGGGCACTTTAATAAAACTGCTGTTCTCTCACAGCTCATTTTGCCTGCTAAAATGTCTTGAATTGCACAAAGGTCCCTCCAGCTCTACAAAATTGGACACTTCATGATTTATTATGACAATGACTGCACAATGCTCACCTAGAACATGCAGAGAAAATAATTGTTATTCCTTTTTATGATTTAACTTCCCCTCCCCGCCTCTCTAAGTACCACCACCTAATGCGTTTTAAAAATAGGTAATTTTAGTAATGGAAAGACTTATGATCTCTTGTCTGAGGACTGATATTGAAATGTACTTAATGCTCACAAGTTCTACAGAGACTAGAGGGAATTAAGGGTATCTGTCAGTCCTAGAGCCAGGGCCTGGGTCGGATGTAATTATCCTCTCTGATGGCTTTTGAAAGACTAAATGAGACTGCAGCAAAAAATACGATCTTTTTAATCAATGTTTCTCAAGTTTTAATGCAGTTGTACATACTCTCACTTCTGTGCTGATAAGGAGAAGAATGAAGACACTATTTAACTGTGGCAGCACTTACTGTACCTCCAGGAGTCATCGAGGTCCCACAGCTACTGCAATGGATTAGATTAAATCGGAGGAAAAGACAGATGCTCAAAAGTAAAGCAAATTCATTCTGCTGCCAGCAGCAGTGAGAGGACTATGATTACTAGGAGTGGGCTTCCTGTTAGTGCAACCACCCTCAAAACTTGATACTCTAATCCTACACACTGGGTTTTTTTTCCTCTAGAAATTCCTAGGAATTGCATTGCACTGTGAAAAATGAAGGAGGTGTCTGTATCCAGTTCCTGGGAAAATGTGATCACAAAAATCTTTTTCAATTGTTGCATTGGCACAAAAGCAGAGGTTGGAACAGAAAAACAAAATAGCCCATGGGGAGGCTGACTTGAGTCTCGGAGACCCCAGGCTAGAACAAAAATATGATGGCAACATCAGGCAGTATCTGCAGTGGCTACGGAGAAAAAAAACCATTCATATAAATGGAAGTTAGTTATTATTTTGTTATTTTATTATTTTGAAGACTTTCTTCCCACTGAAAATGGCACCTTTAGTAGGAAATTGTGTAGTGGATTCCTCATCAGAAAAATTTACATGATCCTCTGTTCCTGAGACTTGTAAAAAAAAGTCAATACCTGGGGATACAAGAAGATTTAAGTTCAAAGGCCAAAGTCATCAAGCTAAATTTTATCCTTTAATTGCATAGTATGTTTGTTCTCACTGTTCTGTTTCACAAACATCCATTTCTCAGTCATATTGTTAATAATGGGAACTACAGCAGTGGAGATGAGGCAGGAGTTTATTCATTGGAAAGTCTGCCTAAGAATAGTACAGACAAATCAAGAAAAGTGAGTATAAATCTGTTTTCATTAAAAATCTATATAGTTTGTAATATATATAAAAAACAATCTGAAGTACAAATCTGGGACAATATTCTTTCTCAGAGGAAAACAAGCTTAAAATGCTTAAAATATTTTAATTACAACTGGTAAAAATGTTTGGAAGGGAAGAGGAGGGGAAGGAAGAGGAGAAGGGGAAGGAAGAGGAGAAGGGGAAGGGAGAAGAGAAGAAGGGGAAGGGAAAAGAGAAGAAGAGAGAAGAAGAAAGGAGAAGAGAAGGGGAAGGGAGAAGAGAAGTTGTTCAAGATAACCTCAATAAAATAAGACTCTTTCAACACCAATGTGTTAAAAAAAATAAATTCCCAGTCTGAGCCAATTAGTAAAACCCATGCCATTCATATTAATTAAAAAAAGCTTATCACCAGATTATATTGCTTGTTTGCACCATTCTCACTTCATTAGTGCTAATTGGGAATAATTACAACAGATGCATGAAATATTTAATTAAAAGATATATCTGCTGCTATTGTCATGTTTCTGGACTGTTGAGTGTGATGTTGTCAGGACTACACGGCTATCTCTGGACCTCCTGTAAGACTTAACAACATCCCATGTCTTTCCTCGTTACAAGCTTTTCCCTCAAGAAATCAATACTTTGAGAAAAGAATTGATGTGTTTTTACCCTGGTTACTGGGAAATTGAGATACAGCCAGTTATCCAGGCATCCCTCTCTCCCTGCAGCAGTCTCCTTCTCTTAAATTGGGAGTCTTTGACCCAGTTCCACCAAATTCCATGGAATAGAAGCCGTCATTGTTTAGCTCCAGGTTCCCTGAAAATTCTTGTTTGGGTACAGAAAAGAGATGTACATCAGTGTCCTCCTTCCTGAGGGCTCTTCCATGTGGACTGAGTTCATGTGTGCTCCCTGAGCATGGTTTGCACACAGGAGACAGCGATCTCATGCGTCAGCAAAATGGTATACAATTTTACTGTGCCCGACACTAGTATTTCCAAGACACATGGGAAATATTAACAAGTATTTAAATAAAAATATTGTGGCCTAATTGCACAGCCCGAGAGAGTCAGCATGAGCAAGGCACAGTCAACATATTCTCCTTGAGCAGCAAGGCTGAGCTGTGTCACCTGGCAGCTATTGCCTGCAGACTTGAATCACAGAACTTTCAAGATTCATAGCAGCCTTACCAAGAACCGCAGGAGGGAAGGCAAAACCACTGGTTCAGAAGTCACATACTACTATTTTACAGCTCTTTTTTCCCTTCAATGCTGTGAAGCACTGACAGAAACAGTGAAAAACGGGTTCTGCTCCATTAACTCCCCAATCACTGCTGTATTTTGCTAGCTATCAGCAATGCCTGCTGTAAAAAGTTTACCACAGATAAGGACAGTAGTAGGATAGAGGTGCTTCCTCATCTGTAAGGGAAACATTCTCTGCACAGCCCTGTTCTGGTGAAGTCTCCATTGATTTCCACCCACTCATCTGTCTGCACAGAAAGGCAACACAAACACAAATGGGAAAACCCACCAGCATGCACAAGCTTCATGAGTTGCATTGTGCTCGATTCAAAGCACAAATTGTGCTTATTGTTGGCAAGCAACTGCTCTTTTCTTTGCAAATGTCCTGCCAGCCACAGTTTTTTTGTATTAATACAATTAAGTGATCACCATATCCATGCTCCTAACCCAGACCAGACTCAAGCTGCACCAGGGGAGGTTTAGGCTGGACATTAGGATAAAATTTTTTACTGAAAGAGTAGTCAAACATTGGAACAGGCTGCCCAGGGAGGGGGTTGAGTCATCACCCCTGGATGTGTTCAAAGATCATTTAGATGAGGTTTAGTGGTGAACATGATAGGGTAGGGTTATTGGTTGGATTTCCAGTCTGAATGATTCTATAATTTTGAGACCGAACCTTTTCACCAGGCTGCAGCACTTCATATAAAAGCCATCCCATACAGCCTGTTCACCAGGCAGGACAAGGCTCCAGCATCTCTCTCAACTTCAAAGTTAATAGTCTGAATTATCAAGTGCATCATACCTCAACACAGCCCTTTACAGGCTGGCAAGGGTGAACCACCTTTTATAATCTCATAAACTGAGAGGCTGATATTACCTCCACAGATGTCAGGAGTTTTATATAGATTAAATCTCGTCTGTGATAGACTGGTAGCAAAGCTGAGTGTTTCTTTACGAGAAAAGAGTAACCATAAAGAGAGAATTAGCTTCCCATGCTTTCCCAAAAGCTTGTTTGAGAACTCTTCTGGCAATCCTACAACAACAACAACAAAAAGACACAGAAAGACAGCAAAAATTAAGGTTTATCCTTCTTTATTGAGGGAACATAACCCTTTGCAGAATAAAATGGCTTCACAGCTAGGACTGGGAATAATTCACAGTGAAATGAATGCCTGCACATTAATGGTGTAGTCCTGAGAATGAATCTTTTCACTTTAGCTAAAGGGTGAGGTTGCCATGAGAGTTTTCTTAAGGCAACAGTTTTAATCAGATTGCCCAAGGGGACCTAAATTTTAGGGCAGAGAACACCACTGGGACCACATAACCCATAAGAATTAGGTTGATGGGGAGGAAAACCTGAGATTAGCTTTGTGGTCTGTGTGATAAGGAGTCAACCCTCCAAAAGGTCCCTACAAAAGGTGCTGAAAAACCTGTGAGACAGCCTGTTGCCTTGACCCAGGTCACTTCACTGGGGAAATTATTTACTCAGATAATTACAGGAATTAGCCCTCTATCACTACCTAAATAAATGCATTAGAAATCATGCATCCAGCTTGAATTCTCCATCACATGGTGGAGATCAACAAAGAGGTTTGCAATTAGCAAACCCTTCCCCAAACTCACAGGATATTTTTAAATGGAGAGTTGTGGTTAGGTATCTTTTGTGTGTTAAAGGAAAAGCCAAGCAGCCCATATCTGAGTCCCTCAGAAGTTATTTAATGGCAGGTATTCCCATCAGATGCTGAACGCAGCTTTTCCAGAGACAATGAAAAGTCATAAAAGCAGAATTTTTAAAGAGGAGAAAAACAGACCTTCAAAACTCCATTCTCAATATGCTTTCCCCTATAACATCTTGAAATCAAAGAAGCAGCAACATTTTTTGACACAATTGACACCAGCCATCCGTAAATTCATTAAAAAATAAAATAAAATCACTTTCCGCAGTAAGTTCACATTTGGATTACTTTTCCTTCAAATTAACTTTCAAATAAGCCTTCCTCCAACATCCAGCCAAAGCCTTTACTTTGACATTGCCTTGAGATGCTCTGGCTGTTCGTAATAATAAGGACAAGTGAGAAATTATTAAAAGAGATTTATTGAAAGTGACTGAATGCTCCAGGGTACCATAGTAGGAGGTTCGATCCTCAGAACAATTTTATACAGCATATTGAGGCTGTTTAGACTTTCAACTTAAAAATTTTAAAGTTTCTCCTGATTCAGAGCTACTTTGACACAGCTTCAAAGCAGATCCATCTCAAAGCACCGCTACAGAAAAAAAACAGGAAATATTTTACAATGACGGCTCTAATATCTGAACTAAGCCTAAAAGTTGTCAAATAAATTAATAGTGATCTAGCAATTCTGGTACGGAAGTTTCTAATGTACCAATGGCCTAAGGATTTAGCCTACTTTTTTAGTAAAATGTATTTGTAGATGAATTTTGATGACACTCTCTTGTCCTACCAGTTGGTGTGGCACCTGATCACAACCGAATCCCCTCAGTAAATGTTAACTACAATGTTACATACAAAACCATCCAAAAACATGATTGTCCAACTGATTTAATTTTCCCCAAAGGCAAAGAGTTTGTAAATAAACAGTATTCACCAAGATAAAATTAGTTTTGTTCAGGGTTTTTTAAGTATTTGCTTTAAATATCCTTCCACAAATTGTACAGTTGCATTGAAAGCAGGGAGATAAAACACTTATAATGCTATGAGATCTTGCAAGAGTGTGAGATTTATTATCATGGGTCTCTCTCTAGTGCTGAGAAAAAAGTCCGATGGTCTTTACTCCTGTGGGAATCTCACCTGCTCCCATTGTTCGGATGACTCACCAGCTCCAAAGGAAGAGGTAGGAGAGGGGAAAGAGGACCTTCCTTCCTTCCTTCCTAGAGCAAAAGCTGTGCGCCTTATAAAAAGCACCTTTTTTTTTCGTCCAGAAGGGAGGAATAGAAGTTGACTTTTAACACTATTGTTCTTAACATAATTTACTTTGATAATATAAAAATTAAATGATTCGTGAAATGGTACAGGTTTAGAAGCATAAGAATAAATGGAAACTGCTTGAATTTCCTAAAAAGATCAAAAAATGGCAGTCGACAAGAGCTGTAGAAAAGTTTAACACTTAATATCTTTTACAAATACCTTTAGATCAGATGAAATGCAGTGTTCATATGGCAATCTTTCATTGCAGATGGTGATGTGCTCAGAGGGGAAAAAATAATCATTTCAAAACAAAACTACCCAGACTTTCCTTTCAGTAATGGTAAACTGGAATTTTTCTCCCTGCAAAGCAATATTTCAGCTCAATCACAAATTATTCCTGAGGTTTGCTAATTGATTGTTAAAGAGTATTGTCCGATAAATAAACCTGATTCTGACTCTGCTCAAACAAGCCACAAGTAATGAAAAATCTATTTTATGTTAATTTGATTCCTTTTGGACTCTTTGTGTTTTTAAAGTTTGCTTTTGGCATGTTTTTTTAATGTTGTCTCACAAAATTAAGTTGAGCAATGTTCCTTTTCTCTCCTACTCTCTTTTCTCTAACATTTACAATAACACAGACCTCTTCACAATGTCCATAGGATCAGGTTTAGGTTTGGATTTTAAGCAGAAAAAAGGAAGTGACTTCCATGCATTAAAATAAAAACAGAACCACAAAAAAAATCAAATATCAACCCTTATATGAGCCTGGGGCATGTGAGATGAGCTGAGTGTGACTGTCACTGGGCCGAATACGCTGTAAGAGAAATGCTTCTCCCTTGCTCAACTTTTCCAGGAAAGGCTTTTGTGGACTCCATTGAACACTGAATCTGGAAACTAGCACCTTCACCCATCACTGTAGCAAAACAAAATTTATCTTGCAAACTCACTCAACTTCAGCAAGTGAACATCCAGACAAATGATTTTTCCTCTTGAAGTGTTTCTGGGTTACTACTCGGAATTGATCTCTGTTACAAAAGACCACTCCTGTCTCACTTCTCTGTACATAAATAGTACCTTGCTCCACAGCTTCTATCACATTGAACAAAATACATCGATTACTTCCTTTTCCCGTGCAGAACACTAATCGATAAAACCTAAATAAAATAAAACCAGACTGCTTAATCTCTGTCCTTTCACTGGAAATAGCACAGTAGAAAGAAAGTCTCTGTAATAAGTGGCATTCAAAAGATTAAAACATATGATTTCACAGCTTGTAGCTGGGCTGCAGTGTGGACAGCAGTTTACGAGCATTAAGCCCAATCTTATAGGATTCACCAAAAAAAATGGTTCCTAGAGAGAACACCATACAAAAGGTCCAGGAGAATTTGCAGAATCAACCAAGCCAGTAGTAAATACTGGGTATGATATTCAAGTGATAAGATTCAATCTCAAATCCTGTTCACTCAAGCTTCACCTGGTCTTTTGCTCTTGCTTAAGGACTTGTTGCAAGAGCTAGCTAGGCCACTCTCCATCATTTTTCACCAAACTTGAATACGGTGGAGGTCGCAGATGACTGGAGGTTGGCCAATGTGATGCCCATCTACAAGAAGGGCAAGAGGATGTGGGGAACTACAGGCCTATCAGCCTGACCTTGGTGCCTGGCAAGGCTATGGAGCAGATCATCCTGAGTGCCATCGAGTGGCAGGTACAAGGCAATCAGGTCATCAGGCCCAGCCAGCATGGGTTTAGGAAAGGAAGGTCCTGCCTAACCTTTTCAAAATCTTTATTGATGACCTGGATGAGGGGATCGAATCTCCCCTTAGTGAATTTGTGGATGACATCAAGTTGGAGGGGAGAGACAATCCACTGGAGTGAAGAAAGATACTGCAGAGAGTTCTGGACAGGCTGGGTCAACAGACAGAGGCCAACGGGATGAAGTTTAACAGGGCCAAGTAGCTGTGAGGCTGTTTTCAGCTGCCTGTAGAAGATCTGGTGGCCTGTAATAAACACCCACAACAGTGTCACCCATGCCAGCCTGCCCCTTGATCCACACCCACAAACTCTCAACTCTCTCTTCATCCACTCCTGGACAGAACTCAATATATTCCAGTAGCTCACTCATGTAAAGAGCAACTCCACCACCTTGCCTGGCTGATCTCTCTCTCCTGAAAAGGACATAGCTGTCCATAACCACATTCCAGTCATGAGAGCTGTCCCACCAAGTCTCTGTAATTGCCACCAGATCATAATCACCTGACTGGACACAGATTTCTAATTCCTCCTTCTTATTCCCCATGCAGCATTCATTGGTGTACAGGCACTTTATGCAGTGAGCTGAGCAAGCTGAGAGAGGGGGAGTGAGAACAGCATGGCCAGCAGGACTAGGGATGTAATTCTCCACCTGTATTCAGCACTGATGAGACCTCACCTTGAGTACTGAGAGCAGTTCTGGGCCCCTCCCTTCAAGAAAGAATTGAGGTACAGGAGTGGGTCCAGAGAAGAGCAACAAGACTGGTCAAGGGACTAGAGAGAAAGGGTTATGAAGAGAGACTGAGGGAGCTGCAGTTGTTCAGCCTGGTGAAGAGGACGGGTGGACCCTATCACTCTCTATAACTACCTGAAGGGAAGTTATAGACAGGTGGGGGACAGGCTCTTCTCCCAGGGAACTAGTTGATAGGATGAGAGGGCAGGGCCTGAAGCTGCACTAAGGGAGGTTTAGCTGGGAGTTAGGAGGCACTTCCTCACGGAAAGGGTGGTTAGACATTGGAATGGGCTGTCAAGGGAGGTGGTGGAGTCCCCATCCATAGAGGTGTTTAAGAAGATGGGATGTGGCACTTAACGCCATGGTCTAGCTGATGTTGTGATGTTAGGTTATAGGCTGGGCTACAATCTCATTTTCTGGTTTTACATGATGCAAGGATAGGTGAGGACTGAAATCCAGACCTGAATGTGGCAAAGACTATCCCTGCCTTGGTTACTAGATGGTTTTAATTTGCTATGTGATGTGTGTTGCAATTTCCTGCCATTTAGCAACTCTCAGGGTTGTTTTTCAGTATCATTGCTTTGGGCCTTTTGGACAAGAACTTTTAAGCAAATAGGGGTAATCTTTGCATTTATTCAATTATACAAAAATTACTTATGATCTGGCACCTGGGAACTACTTTAGAGGAGATTGAGTCACAAAATACACAGTGGGTTCCATATCACTTTGGCTACACAGTTTCAACACAATGAATAGGCAGTAACAAGATTTTGTAGTCAACGTTTGTTGTTATGATTTGTAACTTGTTGCAGACCCAGTGTTTTGTGTTTGGATGAACTGAGGCCCTCTCCTCAAATTATGGCAGAGAGGGACATGCTTTATCATGAACTGGTAGGAAAGATGTAGCATGGATCTGCCCAAGAGAGTTTTGTTGGGGTTTTTGTATTTACTTTGTTTGAAATAGAAATATTTAGGACACCTCTTACGAGCTAGATGTGCTGATAATGGTTGCTTATAATGTCATTTATTAATTGTTAATTCCTGGTAATTTGTTATAACCATGTAGAAGCAGATGGATCTGATTTCCATCCTGTTACTAGGCAAAACAGAGCTCCTACAGCAGGGACAGTGACCCCATAGAAACATGGTTCAAATTATTGGAAAAATAGATTCTTTGGGTCTGTTGGTCATGCTCAGAAGCATTTATCATTACAATTTACCAAACTGCTAATATGTGGTTGCAAAGGACACAGACACTACAGCTGTAGGTCAGGCATGGGATGAGGTTATCTGTTCCTTTTTATGGGAGATGAGCATCTTGGTCCTCCCTCATCTGCAGCAGGAGAGCAATATAACAGTCTGCGCTGAAAGTAAAAATAAAAATCAGGAAAACTTACCTTAGTAGGACTCAAAAAGATGTCACAGCTGGGAAAGCATTGAAACTGGTTGCAAGGGAGGTTGTGGCTGCTCCATCCCAGGCCAAGTTGGATGGGGCTCTGGGCAACCTGGTCTGATGAGAACTGTTGCTGCCCTTAGCAGGGGGCTGGAAGTAGAAGATCTCTGAAGTCCCTTTCAACCTAAACCATTCTGTGAAGAAAAAAGCAGATAATCTGTATAGCAAAAGGAATTACACATTTAGAAAGCAAAGCACATCTGCTTTTCCTGAAATCACCAGTCCCACACAGACAATGAGGAAAGATGCGCAGTTCCAAAGGAAAACACTCCTCTGGTCATATCAGTGGTGCACAAACTGGGGAGAAGCAAAGGGGATGGTAAATCATTGGGGATGTGCAAAATGCAAGAAAATCTCTTAATCATAAGCAGGTTTGTACCAATGACTTGGCTGGGTGTACTGCCAGGCAACTTGATCACCTTTGAAGATGTCAAAGAGGTGGTCAGCTTTTAACCCTTTCCCTCCCTCAGAGCTGTAACCAATTGGGAGATGGAAAAAGAGAGAAACTTAGGATGAGAGAGGCCCTGGAGCAGGCTCTGTTGACCACAATAGTGGAGGGCCCCACGTGACCTCTGTCCTCACCATAGGCTTGGTCCTTCATGACCTTCATCAGAGCCATGAGACTGATGCAGGTACTGTATCTCAGCTCTTGCCAACTGAGGGAAGGGAAGAAGCTTTAGGTAAGTGGGAGAAAACAGGTCCTAAGGTGGGCTTCTGATGGTTCCTACTGCTTGACCAGAAGTTTTGTGCTAAAAAGAGCTGTTGGGACTGATCTGTTAATGTTTGGCAAACAGAAAGAGATTGGGTTCTGAACTGTCTCTTGTTTTCCTACATCTGAGATGCTGTTGCAGCCTGAAGATCATCATGATTCTACTGGCCATAGTCACATTGTGAAGCCCTCCCAAGACCTGAGGAGTTAGAAGCAAGTCTGAGACATACAGGGGAAGCTGGCACCTGCAAAAGGACCAGAAAAGGGACTTTCCACAAGCATCAAGATGGAAGAGAGCCCCAGGAATCCTATTGAGTGCTATGGATGGAAGGAATGGCTGAATCCCTCCTCTGATTAGGGTGTATTTTTCCCCAGAGCCCTCATTTGAAGCCAAAAGCTGATGTGTTAGCTGTCTCCCATTTCTCTGAGAGTGTGTGCAATGGCACTGTGATACAGTTTCCGTCTGACATTTTTTTGGTTCTTTTATTTTTTGGGGGGGTTTCCTTTGTTTATTGATGGCAGGTTCAATAAATTCTTTTCTTTTTAGCAAAGTTGCTTCATCACCTGTTGAATTCTTGGCTAGAGCTAGTTGATGTGGCTTGAATTGCAGGCACCAACCCAGAACTGATCTAGACTTTCATTCTAACCCAGGACAATTTTCCATGGACTCAGTAAAAAAATAGGATGTCTGTTCCTTGGGTTTTGTTCCAGAATTGCACTAGATTTAATGCAACTACAAACCAGTTCCTCAGGTTTGACATCCAACATAAATTTCTTATATCAAGACTTCGGGAATTTTTCAGCGAGCTGTTGTAAGTAGCTTTTAGGATTATTTGGACATTCTGAAATTTGTTCTTACCATGCAACTGTGTTAGCGCGAAATAGGCCAAGGGAGACAGCAGCTTGCCAAACGCTCCCATGTTCGATGGGTTCATGTGGACGTTTCCTCAGCAGAGCAAATTCTCCCAGTGCTTGTCACTCAATTCCAACAACTCTGAGCTGCAGAATTGCTGAAGCTCATGGTGGGAAATTCAGGAAGTAATGCCACAATCACCAATTTTCTTCACTTCAAATTTGTTCTTATGGGCAGGAATCGGATGGTTTCCTCCAAATGTCTTGGAGTTCAGGTGGGATGTGGACCTCACGACAACCACTCTGCTAGAAAAACAGCAATAAATCATAACCAGCCTCTAGGCACTCAGTTTTCTCAAATTTTTAGGATTCAGTTTCTCAAATTTTAGGTTTTGAAAAAATTTGAGGCTGAAAACACATCGAACTCCTTTTGCTTCTTGAAAAACATCAACACCCAGCCATGCTAATAACTCATTCATTCAGATCTGGCCTTGCTTTGGATATTTAGTGTGGTCCTTGGTTGTTAGGGCCACACATGCAGACTTTGGACTGGAGGTGCTTCTAACTTTAGCTTATTTTAACTGACTGACTCACTCCCAGGCACAAGAATAAGAGTTCAGTACCTGCCTGAGTCATGGCTTGGAGAGCAAAATTGTGGTCCTCCACAGAATGATATTAACTTTCCAATAAAGCCTGTTGAAGTAATGTCTTAAAATGGATTGTAATGAGACAAATGAAGCCCCTTTGGGCTGCACTTTACCTCAATTTAAAACAGAATTATTCTTCAATAATTTACTGAGGTGATCTTCCATAAACAATATTACCTGAAATAACTGCTGTTTGTTATCTTTATAAGAATAAGATACAAAATTCAGTGCTGCTTATAATACATTTAAACAGCATGGCCCTGTGTTAATAACAGGATGTGAAACCAGTGTTTTGGGACTCTTGGCATAAAAATTACTTATTTATAAAGCACCTTCTATCTCTTAACTGACAGTGAATGGCACTAGATCACATACAATTTAAGCACAAGAAATGAAGGATGGGGTTTGAGCCAGAGTCTCTCCTTAAATGGGTAAATTGAACATGTCTTTACTCATAAAAAAAATGTCCAACAAGAATCATAGAATCATTTAGGCTGGAAAAGACCTTCAAGATTATCAAGTAACACCATTAACCTAACTGTCCCAAGGCCACTGCTAAACCCTGTCCCTGAGCTCCAGATTTCCATGACTTGGAAAGATGATATCAATTCAAACCCCTCCCTGAGCAGCTTGTTCCAAGGCTTGATGTCCATTTCCATGGAGAAGATTTTCATAATGACCATTCTGCACTTCCCCTGGTGCTGCTTGAGGCTATTTCCTCTTATCCTATCACTTGTTACTGGTGAGAAGACACCAACCTCACCTCTCTACAACCTCATTTCAGGTAGTTGTAGACAGCAATAACAACTCCCCTAAGCTTCCTCCTCTTCAGACTTAGCAACCTTATCTCCCTCAGCTGCTCCTCACAAGGTTTGTTCTCCGGACCCTTGCCCGACCTTGTTGCCCTTCTTTGGACCCATTCCAGCATCTCAATGTGTTTCTTATACTGAGGAGCCCCTAATGTCACTACTGAACTAACTGCATGGTCACAGCAGTATACAACCCACAAACATTGCAAAAGGCACCATACTGGCAGAAACATATTACTCTGTTAAAAAACTTTTACCTGAAAGTTCTTTGACCAAATGTGCTGCACTTCTCACAAAGGCAAAGCCATTTGCTCCTTGAATAAATACAGGTGAATGTCCTGGGAGCACTGAAGTTCTGCTGAACTGTAGCAACAGGTAAAAGGACTGAAGGATTCTACATTTCCTTTGGAAAATTTGATGATTTGTCTGTACATGCTTATTATCATTGATAGGGCGAGTGCCAGAACAGCACAGTGAGTGATCTTAAAATGAAGGGAAAAAAGCCCACACAGAATCGGAAGGAGTTTTCAGCTCTATATCTGAAAAAAAAAAGCTGCAGACAGTGAAGTTTTTCCTTTACCTGGTGAGGGATTTTATTTCAAGTATTTGATCCAGGAAAAGAATTCATCTGCTCAAAAACACAGCAGCCTCCTAGGCTTGTTATACAAGCAAGGTTGTTTTCTAGAACAAACTTTCCCCAAACGAATGCTGATGACAAACAAACTCCACACTTTGACATCTGCCGCATGAGCTGAGTTTGCTAAACTGAATCCCCCTCTGTTTCCTCCGGATTGCCTTGATATTTGAATGGATGGGGAAAATAATCTCTTCTCTGACTGTTTCAAGGCTTTCACAAAGAGTATCAGAACTGACAGGAGATGCAGTTTGTGAGTTATAAAGGAAAAACTAGGACAGTGAATTAACACACTAAACTTCGTCACTGATGGCCCCATTTAAATGCATTTGCACAAAAGGCAAATCAATTTACAGCTTTCCCAGCTTT
Organism: Upupa epops; assembly: GCA_013397515.1. Taxonomy (NCBI): domain Eukaryota; kingdom Metazoa; phylum Chordata; class Aves; order Bucerotiformes; family Upupidae; genus Upupa; species Upupa epops. The sequence goes on from VZRI01001471.1 coordinate 176,169, forward strand.
CTCTCTACACCTTCCACCTTTAAGCACTTATCACAAATAATTGAAATTAGGAGTCACATTGCTCACCCACAGCAGCTTTGGAGGGGGCAGAGGATCCATGACATGCAAACACCATGAGAAGGTCACAGGTGAGGAAGCTTCCCGGCAGAAAGGACAGGACACAAGGTCTGCCATCTGCTCCCTTTTGCAATAGGCTGGCTTTGTGTTTTGTATGTGGTTTTGTTCAGTTTGTTCAGGGGATCTTTTTTCCCCTTCACTTCCTTATTGGTTTTTGCCACTTTTCAACTTCCAGACTTCGGACCAAATTTACTCCTATTTCCCTGCTAAAAGCTTGAAGACTCTTTCTCCTTTCAGATGTTCTTCGCATGTAGCAGTGTGTGTTGCATAAGAAGGGGGTTTTAAAAGCTTTTGTGAGACTCTACACTGTCCTGCATTTTTCTTTCTCACTCTTGTCTTCCAGAATGAGATAGTTATTGTTCTCCCTTAGATATTCCATTAGGACCGTGACTCAATGCTTTTTGTCAATCAAAAAGGATTGTTAAAGATTTCCTCTACAGACTGAGGGGGTAGTATCCAGAGCCCAGAAATTAGTTGAAACTAGCTGGGTTGCATGCAACTGCCTGTCTCCTGTGCTTAGGATAGTGAATCCCCTCAATTTGATTTCCAATTATTGAAAAAATTGTTTGAAAACCAAACTACACCAAAGAGGCAAGGAGCTTGATACCATACATAAGAGACACACTATTTTCTCCCTTTGGCAACGTATCTGTTTCTCAAAGATGCTATTTAAGATGACATTTGCTGTTCAATCACATTAAGCCACTCCAGATATGTGAACTCCTACTGTTCTCAATCTGGAAGCCAGGATTTGTTATGTTGACTCATAGGGAGAATCTGCTTTGCAGGAGAAGGAAGTCCTTTGGACCTCTGACATACCTGCAAGAGGGAGTGTTAAAAATAAAATAAGAAACACATTGCAAAACACAACACTAGTTTCAAACACCTAGAAGGGGAGTCTCAGAAGCAAACATTGGTGGATCAAGTCCCCTCAACTCATACCCAGACACTTTCTGCTCTGTGAGGTGCCTTTTTAATCAGGCCAATAAAAGCTGGAGACAACACTAGCTTTGCCTTGGGAAGTTTGTGTCACAAAGTAAACATTCAGTTAATGTAGTGTTTTTTAAACTGAATGTAGATTAGCACTAGGCATCCAGTCTGGGGTAAATCAATACAGCCCTGTTAGTCTCTGTCAGAGGCAGTGATGGAAACTTGAAAAGGGCTCAATAATAAAGTTCTCACTGAAAGACTAAGTTAGCCCTCAAAGGCAAAGTCTTTCAGGCAATTTTTTAAGATGTGATTAAAGATGGCGATGAAAAATCTTACTTTATTAATTATTCAGCTAATATAGTCAACTTCCAGTTAAATAGCTACATGTATTCTCTAACTAGAAAAAAGAACTTGAAAATCCATTGTCAAATTCTTTCCCATTCAGGAACAAGTTCTTGCTTGATCAATGCCTGAAACATAAAAGTACATTTTTAAAAACAAAATGATCCAAATATCAGGAAAACATTTGCAGTAAGACTCTCTTTTGTCCAGGCCCCATTTATCAGCATTTTCAATCAAATGGAATTCAGAGTTCCGTATGCAAACGTTTGCTTTCTAGGCCAGCATGTAACATAAACCGAGACCACAGACTGAGAGCATTTGGAAATGGAAAGAAAATAGTTTAATGGGCATGGTGGCTTTGGATTGTTCATTGGACTTGATGATCTTGGAGGTCCCTTCCAACCTTAATGATTCTAGGATCTCCTAACATCTTTGTCCTAAACCCTGGTGTTCTCTTGGTAGTGCTCTGTGATATGTCCAGGTGTGTCAGGCTGGGAATTTCTGGAAATTTACTACAAGCCTAGAGCAAAGCACTCAGCTTCCATCACTCTGCTTCTGTTGATCTTAGTGTTGTGTGTATTTTCTTCTGTTTAGCTGCATCTGTGTTACAAATATTCACCTTCCCCCATTACTGTGATTTATTCATTTCAGTCTCTCCTACAATCACTTGTTAATCCTCAAATTTTAGCTCTTATGTTGCTTCCCATTAAGTTTCTATCCACTGCACAAAATTGTGTGGCTACAGCTTTCAGTTTTAATCAGCTTTCACATTACATTTTTCAGTCCATAGTCCCCTTTGTTAAATAACAGCTTTGCCTCCTGTGTGTGCATCCTACCCTTACCTGCACCAGCTTCTCAAACAGAGCCCCAAAATTAGCCTTCCCTGGTCAGACTCTACAAACATCTGAAGGAGACACCTCATAACAATCAAAAAGCTGCACTTGCACCTCTGAATGTCAATTATTTGATACTTTAGTATTCAGTCTTAAGCTCTGCCAAAGGCATTACATAGAGAACAGCAGTGACAACATTTGGCTTTTCCCCAGCTCTGCAAAAGGCAAATACTCAAGACCCCTTTTTGCTGATTCAGTTTTAAAGAGTTTTGAGTGTAATTAAAAAGCCCGTGTGGCCAAAAGGATTTTGGAAAGTATAAAGGAATCTGTCAGTTTACTCCTAAGCATTCAGGGAAAGAGAAGAAAAGCTAAACAAACTAAAAAGTCTGTGCAACAACCAGTCCCCTTCTATACACTTATAAATATAATAAATATATATGGAACAATTAATTTATAGACACTGGTATTTTCATATAATTATTTGATATAATTCAATACAATTTATAATTGATAGCTTTACATCACTTATGATAACGTATAACATATATGTATTACACTATTATAATTCCAGTTTTCCAACAGTACAACTTTTACTCCTCAAACACTGCATCGACACGGAAAGACCTGTCCATAGGTTGTTTGAAATCAGGTGGTTGCCATTGTCCCAAGGCAGGGCTTTAATATAATCTGATTTACTTTACTTTTTATTGGAACAGACAAGGAGAGTTTATGGGCTCGGTTAACACACAGCAGGAATTTCCAATAAGGACTCTTCTCTTTATAAGCCATTCAGCTCCTGCCTGCCAGAGCATTGCCCTGAATGTGGGAAAAGCCTACTGAGATAAACTGCAAATGAAACCAGCACTCCTGAAAGCAATATTAAGTGCCTTTTAGGCCCTATCTTGCTTTCTGCAAAATAAGTGCAATGTTCCTCCTTTCCAGCTCCACAGGGCTCTGTTAATAAGAAATCACCATATTAGGTATTATGGAAAAAGTGTCCTGTAGATCAATAATATTGAGATGAACATCTGACACTGAAATGTACTGCTGTCTTTAGACACAGACCTTGCTGTCATTTTGGGGAAGGGCAATGATTGACTCCCTGATTTACAGCTTGGCCAGGAACACTGGGGAAAACAATTCTCAGCTCAGCCTGTACTCATTGGCAGCAACCACCACTGAGTCGCTTTGAGCTATGGAAAGGAGAATCTGTGCTGCAGCTTTCAGCTATCACACAGAAGTTACTCCTTTTCTCTTGTCCCCTCTTCTGTAACATCAGTACCATGCATCAGCTCCATTTCTAATAGGAGCAGTTATGATCACTGAAATCACAGAAAATGGGATATGTTAAATCCCTTCTTTGGGGCCATAACGACACATTTCTATTCTGAAAGCACTTACAGGTCAGGCCAGGGTTATTGAATGAAATCTGAATGCCACATTAACTTGATTTTATTGTCTCACCTCTGTGGAAAAATCAGGTACTTGGAGGTGGGTTTTTAAATATCATCTTTCAAGCACTTGGTGGTAGGAGCTTAATTACGGATTTGTAAATCTGTATTAGTGAACTGTGTGCTGTAAAAGAGGGATTTACAGTGCTGCAAAGTTGGAGGTTACTTAGGATGACAAAAATTATCAAATAGATAAAATCTACCTTGTGCTACTAGAGAAGAAAATCAGTGAGGAGAGGGAATTAAGTGACCTTTTCTGGAACCAATGGACTTTATGCTGCCTTTATGCCAATGTGTGGATGAATCTATATCCATACCCATCTTAAGGCAAAGAGAGCAAGGAGAGAAGCCACACACAGATGTATAGGTTTGTATAAATCTGGTGGATCTTTGGGCATAGGATGAAGAGGGTGCCTGTACCACTCATTAGACATTACAGAGGATTTTAAACACATGTTTATAAATATATGAATATTGGCTTTCCCCTCAACAAGCCTAGAGTTTTATTAGTCTCCTTGTGTTCTTTAAAAGGACAACTCCATTCTTTAAACTTTTATCTTAAGAGTTTTTAAACAAGAAATTTTCTCATTTGAAAGAAGAAATTCTTTACCTTTTCAATTAACTAACTCAAACATATATTTTAGATGTTGTTTAGGTGCAAACTGCATGTCACTGATTTGGGAAACCACAGAAGACCACTGCTTGGACACCTGAGGGTCAGGCAAGAGCTTCACTGATGTCACATACCTTCAGCAGGAGACAGCCAACAGCTTGATTTATTTGAAGTCTGCCTGGTTTTATTTTCTGTCAGAGGCAATGAAGCAAGAGGATTAATGGCTCTGCACAGCTAAGATTCTCATTGGCACATTGTCAGCATCCCTCTACCTCCCACTATTGCTCCTTCCATCCCAATGCAAGCTCTGTGCCTACATCTGAAGTTCCTTGAGAGCTTCATGGATCTTCACCAGGGTCACTGTCCACTCCAAAGGGGATGAGCAAGTTACAGGGGCTGCATTTGGCAAGGAAGAGCTGTGCATTCCAAGGGCAAGAAACATAGGGCAAGAGCAGCACTATGGTATGGGTCATGTTAGATATACAGAGATTTGTCACTAAAAAGCCATCGTTCACACAGACTCCCAAAGGTGATACCAGGCTAAGTTTCAGATATACAACCTACCTCTAACGGAAAAAATTCAGACTGCCATCCTCTTTTGGTTCTAACATGAACGCAAAAGATATAATCAATTATCCTTTCAATTTCTTAAGAAACTGGGTATTTCTCTACAATTAACAGAAGGTGATGGCAGCATCTCAAATTCCTTTTACACAAGCTGCTAGAAAATTATGATTTTTCCCTCGCAAATACTGAATTGTCCAAGGCACCTTTTATTTCAGGAACTCAAACAATCTTTCAGGCATTAATTCAGTAAGGCTGGCACCAGCTCCATCATGGAGAAGAGCAATGCTGTCCCCTTTTTCAGGTAAGCCACGGATACATTAAATGCTTTGCTTAAGGCCAGAAGTGAGTCAGTGTAAGAGCCATCAGGCTCAGTACATCTTTCATGCTGCCGCCATCATCTGCTCATGAAAATAAAAGGAATAATTAATGATAGCCTCTGAATTTATATTAGAATTTAAGGAGTTCACGGTCTGAGCCCGTTACATTATGTAAGATCCATGTAGCTATAATTTATGTGGTTATGGTTTGCTATCCATTCTCACACAACTACTTTTTTCTTTAGGAAAAGTCTCGAAAAGCTTCCCCAAACATGCTCCTCTCAATACTGAAATAACTCTAGATTAGCCCAACAGCCTTTGGTGCTGAATTAGTTAAAAACAACCCAGATGCCATGAAAAAAAAATCCCCTAAGTCCCAAGTTTTCAAGGGCTGCCACACCACAGCATGGAGGTACCACACAACCCACTTCACATCACAAAAGCCTCAATTAATCTCCAAAACAAACAAGTGTCAAGACTTGGTCAATGGGACTCCATCAAAATCTTGTTGGGGTTTTTTTTCCTTACCCTAAAAGGTATTTTTTTTCCATGTACAGCTGTCATTTGTACAAGAGAGATGTTCATGGATCATTTGCTCATCTCTGTTCATTCTCTTATCCTTTCAGCTATGAAAAGGCAATTGTTGGTTACAATTCATTGGTCATAGCAATGCAAATGCTGCCCTTTAAATATGGCGTGATTAATTTAATACTTCACTTAGGCTGCAGGAAATCACTGAGTAGAAATAAACAAAGTAGTTCAACTCCAGAGGAAACACACATTTATTTTATATAAGCACTTCACAGCACTGATATAAACAAGTCAGAAGTATCTCAGTAACATTTTCAGTGGTAACTGCCATATGTTGCTATTAAAAATGATCCTAATTCTTGGCCAATTAATATAATATGAAATATTTGAACAGAAATAACACAGAATGTTTGGCTGGCAAGTTCCCACCCTCTGTATGTTGTGATTTCCAAAATTATTCAGTTTTTAACTTGTTTTAGAAAGGGTAGGATTAAATATGGAAATGAGTCCCAGGTACATAGAGCAGCTCAATTAATTTTTTGTAGGTGAGTTATTGAATGGAAAGACGTTGAATAGAACTGGTTACAGGAGGAAACAGACACACACACAGAAAAAAAAAAGGAAAAAAAATCAGTCAGCAACACCCAAATCCATCAATCCTCACATGGGACCAAAACACTCCATTGCACTGTGTCATATTCATCTTCTGTTTGGGAACAAGCGACTCATCATTCTCTGTTCAGTGTGGGATGTAAAGTAATACCTAGACTATTGAGCAGACTTTTAGGCCACTTTATAATGTTCCTACGGCAAAGACAGCTATTTTTTTTACATGGAAATGCAATGTTAGAGGTGGTTTGAATGTGAAATGAACCAGGGTAGTCTGCAATTTCGCTGTCAGCAGGAGGAGATACCTCCTCTGAACATTCTCTGGTATTGTAGAAATGTGCCAGTGTACCAGATGTGCCGATACTTGATGTGGCACATTTTGGGATACGTGTTTGTGATTTATAATATAATTTTCCAAAGGTGGCCCCACGATACCAAAGCTACTTCAAAACAAATTGACTGGAGATGAGGAAGTACCTCTAGAAAGAAGTCACCCTAAACAGTCACTGCCATATCATGGCTACAGCAATATCATCACTAGCATTAAATGCCATGACCAGCTCTTAGAAGCTGGGCATGCAGAAGACACTTCAAGCACTTCAGTGAAGCCATAACAGCCAACAGCCACCTCCATTTAGTTGAGGCCCTGAGCACTGCAGGCAATGCTTCTACAGCAATGGACATAACACATCATCACTCAGTCCCTCATCATGAAAAACATCAGGAAAACCACACACACACACCAAAAAATAGACTTGAGGTGGTGGGTCTACCTCTTACAATTACAATCATTGCAGGAAGAATTGGACTGGCAATGTGCCATGAACTCACAGTCACAACTATGGATAGAGGTACAAGGAGAGGTCAAATAATCCATTTCCATGTCAGAAAGAATCAGACTGAATGCAGCAAACTTTAATAATGTAACACACAGTAACACTACTTTGATTTGCAGCTTGGGCTGTTGCTTTTATTTAGTTCAATTTTAATCTTTTTGAAGTGAAGGAAAACATAGAGCAGCATCTTAAAAAAAAAAAACAACCCCAAAAAACAAACTCCGAAACACAAAACCATGACTCCCTGACAAATGCTACTCTACAAAGAAGTAAGTCTGATTGCACTAGCTGCTAGTCTCTGAGAAGAAATCTCAAGAAGGACGGACAGAGGAGAGAAGAAACCTGCTGAGACCTTGAACTTGACTCAGAACTGGAGGTCAAACTTCTCAACATTGTCATATTCTTCCAAACCCAGACTAAGCCTCTTCTCCCTAGCGAGCACAACATATGGCTTTGCTCAAGAAAACCCCATAACCTGAAAATGAGGTTGCATTAATATTTCAAATCACATTTAAGCACTAGTCCCTAAAGAGATCTTCCAGCACACTTGCCTCTGCATACTTGGAAAGCCACCATCACCCTGCTTTGCTAGCCCAACGCATCCTGCTGTGCTTGGCAGAAGCAAGCATCTGCATTGATCTCTGCCAGTCCCACTTGGTCCATCTTTGACCACAGCAAAAAGGACCCAGGTGGTGACACGCTGTGCTAAGGTGCCTCATTTAAAATGATAAACAGGTCCAAGGATTGCTTTTTTTTTCAGAACAAATCAATTACCATTCAGTACGAACAAATCCCTGGAAGAGTTAAATTTTCTAAAGTAAATTATTTGTTCTCTGTTATCTGGGTCCAAGACCATGCTTCTTTCAACACTTTTATCAGCCTTATAACGAAGCAGGGAAACAAGGGTATATGGAGACACCGGATCTTGTCAGCATACTTTATCTGTTACCATACATGTAAAACTTAAAACACAACAATTTATTGAAGATCTTAGCAAGAAATAGACCTTTTCATGTGATCAATTCATGCAACACCACTCCCTGCAAGTTAGAAATCTGTATCTGTATTACACACATCTCCTAGTACAGCTCTCAAAAAATCCTTTGCTGTGAGTTTTGACAAATTAAGTAATTTCTAAAGTACAATATTGCCTGGAAGAAGAAATTAATGAAACAAGTATACGATCCTTCAGCTAAGCTTTGTAGTTCAGTAAAGAATTTTAACCTGTCATCAGGCCAGTCTGGAATTATTCACGTTTAAGGCTAAAATTATTCTGAATTAGCCTTAAGTTAATAATACTCTTGATAATGGTTCTCATGTCTCCTTTTGAGCGTAGGCTGGAAATCTTAGAAAAAACATTTCAGAACCTTTAGCTTAGCTCATTTGTGTTGACGTTTCCCAGGGGAAAGAAAAACCATTCAAAACTCTCTCTGATTTGCTGTATTTCATATAGAAACTTGTCATTAAGTGGTCACAAAAATTAATGTTTCTAGACCCCCTGTATTTTGCAGCAAAGCCTATATGATAAATCAAACTCAGCATTCAGCAGTTTTGATCACTTCTGAAGATACTTTGCCCTTGACAGTTTGATTTAATCTAAACTATTCCTTATAACCCACATCTTTGCATTTCCAGCAGCTGCAGAAGAACAAAGCCCTGCTGAAGAAACATTTCTTTGCAGGACATGTAATTATTAAATTGGGTTCTAATTACAGATCATAAATTGGAGACACTTCTGTAGAGAAAAAAATACCCAGAATACTCTGTAAAAATGCAATGCCTATTCTTTAAGTTAATCTAAAAGACTTTTAGGTTTTAAAAACATAAAGGGGATGTCAGTTTGGGATCAAATCATGACCTCTGTATGAATTCCATGCAGTTATTTTGAAGATGCTGTTAGGCACTAGCGTACACAAATATTATGTCCTATTAAAATATATTAACAGTCAACATATGTCACTTCTGTCTAACAGCAGTAGGCATAAGGGTTGTGCAGTTGTTGCTTCCTGAAGGAGGAATGAGTGGTGCCCCTGGTTATGTTCTTTCTATACAAAGATGGACATGAGTAGGCAGCCAAACCCCTCCAGGAAAACATTAGCTCCAATACAAGCACTCAGCTCCTAGAAAACAACTTTGAGCCAAGAATAAAGAGATTAAAGCAACCAGAAAATGCCTGGTATTTGCTTCAGGTGAACCCACATCATGACTGTGGCATCCTTGCAGCATTCAGATACTGTATATTGAAGGATTAAACACAAAGAGACAAAATCACAATGAGACATGCTTGATTAAAATAAGGCGCCATGGCTGGAAATCAGACACCTGGCATGTAGAAACCTAATTTTTGGCTCCTGATATCTTAGGAGAGAGCCCAGTACCCACCCAGGCAAACTGTGCCAAGAGCATGAAGAGTCAGACACTCACAAGTGGCCATCCTCAACCTCACACCAAGAGGGCTTATGCGGACCAGCCGAGAAATGGTCTACCCTGAGTGATCCCACTAAAGACAGATCCATCCTCAATACAAGGAGGACATTGAAGTACTGGAGTGGGTCCAGAGAAGGGAAACAAGGTTAGTGAAGTGGCTATAGAACAAACCTTGTGAGGAGTGGCTGAGGGAGTTGAAGCTGTTCAGTCTTGGAAGAAAAAGAGGCTGAAAGTCAATGGTTGGACTCTATCTTTTCCAACCTAAATGATTCTGTGTTTCTATGTTTCTACCCAAAGCACAGTTGACCCAGCCAAAGGACAGAACTCTTAAACAGGCCTTCATCCACTTGTCCAAAGACATAAATATCATGATACCACAAGGATGATAATGAAATGGGACCCTCCTAGTGACACAACATCCTCCAGTTGAGTTGAAGCCATCAGCTGGATTTACGACATTGATGGAACCTCCTAATTTTTTTAAGCAGCACGAAGAGACAGACCGCCTGTGAAAGCATCTTTGAAACACTTGAACCTTCAAATCTTAAAAGAAGTGAGAGAACTCAGTCTACTGCATTTGATATCGCTTTGTCTGGGATGGCTGAAGAAGAAAGAAGCAAGTTAGTCTCCACCAGACCCCTCAGAGCATGCCCAGAGCCTTAACGATGGGTTTGTAGGATACCAAATGCTAAGGTTCATAAGATTTTGCTGCCATCTTCTGATGAAAATCCATGGAGTTACATGGGGATAAAGGCAGCTGCTGGGGTTTAGGCAGCACTAAGTCCTCTGTGCCCATGAATATATTCAGCCTGGTATGAAAGCCAGCTCATTTATATTTCCAGAAGTCCCCTGGGTCTCATCTGGATAAATTATCCAAATCAACATACCATTAAAATGCACCTATTCTGAGGATAACGAGGAATAAACAAGTTCATCGCTGATTTTGCTGTTCATTTTGCATTAGAGGCACAAACCCTGCTCCCTTCTTAAACACACCATATGCCATTTCATAGTAATACACAAACCACCTAAACTGGAGCAAAATTGGTTCAATTCAAGTTTCTTGCTCTCAAAGATTTTTCAACATCTCAAAGAGTTCATGTTTTTCTATGCCACAGTATAGATTAGATCTTTCCACTCCTGCTCTAGTCCTATTTGTTTTACCCTCATTCTCCATTCCTCACTACAGATGAAGTCAAATGAAACATTCCTTTTAAGAGCTGGATGAGTGTCACCCCTAATAACACTTCAGCATATGTAATAGTGCCACTGCAGGGTTGGGTTTGTTTCCCCTTCACTGCAATTAGGCTAATGTTTAAATTCCCTTGCTAGTACTTAGAAATTATTAATATTGTGTCTAAATATTATTAACATTTAACTGTTTAAAAGCTACTTTTTATATTTTAAGTATTATTATTTAAATAATTATCAATATAAATATTACTACTATGTTGTAAATATTTTTTAAAATAATTTTTAAAAGCATTTGTTTCTTACGTTCTTTCTTGGTGATACCTAGATTTCACCAATGACCTGTTTGTCAGAGTTGCACAGATGAGCATAGTATTCGTAGAAAGGTTTTGTTCAGTAGACCCATGTGAAAACATCTGGTTTGCATTAGGCCAACTAGTATGGACCTTCTGAATAGTCCCACCAGATTTTCTGTAAAATGTATAGCTATTACACTGAGTTCATTTCCAGTCTCTGCCTTCAATCAGTGTGAAATCAGAATTTCTTAAATAATTTTTTTAAAGAACAAAGATTTCCTTATGACAGAAGTTTCTTCTGGGAAAGCATAGGCAGAATAAAGCCAACAATCAAACTTGCCCTCACCTTTGCACAACCCAGCCTATTGTCCTTCTCCTTATCACAGCAACGATGAGGCTGGAAGAGACCTTAAAGGTCATCCAGTCCAACCTAAAACCAACCAAGTAAACCTAAATATCTGACATCTACATCACGCCACTCAGCATATATATCCTTACATGATAATGATACAGATTATAATACTGCATCCACAGCATTTCACAGGAATTTCTCTCAGCTTTCAAAAAAAAGCCAAGGCATTATCAGTGCAATAAAATATATTTTGTAATACTTGATAGCAATAACAATTTAGGAGAGTCTGGGTTTCCCCACTGATTGGGATAATACCTTTCCGAGCACAATTCCTGACCCCAAGTCTGACACACAAAAATCAGAGTTAAGAGAACTCATCTCTAGTTGCAAGGAGAGTTAAGAACTTGAAGGCTTAACATCTAGATTATAAATTTGGGAAAGATTCAAGATCTCTTCCAGCCTTCTTTTCTGTGATTCTCTGAAGAAGAGCATCGCAAGGTATGTCCCGTCAGTTTGAATCAAGACAAAATGTTCTCTGGAAGTTGGCATGACTTCCAGGTGTACTTTAATCCATCACTTCATGTCTACTAGTAATATGTCCAGTTTCTTATTATTTCCTCACTAGATACTGCCTGTAATGAACATCCAGGGATTTGTCCTAAGCCAGGATAGCCTCTCATAGAATAAATCACTATTTTCTTTTCTGTAATGAGCTCCACAGCATTAAATGAAATGTAAAGTTTTCAATTCATTGGTTGGACTTGATGATCTCAAGGGTCTTTTCCAATACAATTATCACTGAGGCTTGTTTACTCCAACAAATCTAATACCATCTGATTAAATTTTGTAATGTTTACATGTCATACCATGAACTTGCTCAAACATCAGAAAATGAGACTGACTCTTCAGCAGAAAATGATAAACAAATGCAAATCCATCATCTTAAAATGTAACAGACTGCATTGTTTGTTATGGATGTGGCTCTCAAAAGCTCTCTGTGCTCATATGACTGCGATGCCGCGCAGCACTCACACTGTTAAGTGGCTTGCCTCTCATCTAAAGTGGTTTAATTTAATATATTTATTCTCATACATAATTTATTGACATTTCTTGCATAATTGCTACTTAAAAAAAAAAACAAACCCAACACAAGTTTAATGCTTTTAGTTCATCTGTGCAGAATGGTTTGAGAATTTAGGCATAAAAAGTCATGACCGCACAGAACAGTGAATTCATTGAGAGAGATCAAACTCCAGAAGCACTTCACATGAACAGAAGGCCATAGCCATCAGCGTGCTGAAGAGCTACAATGTCATCTGAACTGCAAAATAAATTATCCCCCAAGGGGGCCCAAACCAGGATGACTTCATTTGAGCTCTACAGGTTAGACTTTCTATGCTTTGATTAAACACCAATTTGAACAACCATATTAATGAAATAATCCATTAACCACCAACCTAATTTGAACAAGGAAGATCACAAAAGTTCATGATCTAGCTGAAACCTCCTTCATTATGAAGTATACGTACATCCACCATCAATATGAGCAGCAGTCACAGCCAGTGCCTTTGAGCGCTGAAAGCATTAGTCCTTGCACCAATGCAGAATGAGGCCAAAAATTATACAGACACCAAATAGTTCAAACACTGCACTCTAGTTCTCATCTCTATGAGACCATTTACTCCCAAATAACCTTAGCGGTGGAAGAGGATGTTCACTTTCCATAAATTCTGTTAGTTCTTAACCAAGATGCCCAGAAAGCTGTGACCTTTTAATATTCAGATTTTTTTTTATAAATTTTGGGTTTTTTTTAAAAGAAACATCTTTCTCATCTGTCTTTCAAGAATCCAAACAACCAGGAATATCAAGGTGCCCTCCTTAGGGAACAGTTCCCTTATCCTTGATCAAATGACTGTTAAACTCAGTTTCCTATAACCAGGTATTTCAATCTCTGCTTGTATCATCTTAAAGTAGACAAATCCTGTCTTGCCTGCAAGATTTTGAGAAATTTGCAGGCAAATGAAAAATTCATTGAGGTTTGAAGACAACCCTCTTGGGGAACCTTAAGACATGGCACCACACAGAACATGCCTCACAGTGCTCAGTGGAAATACTAAACACAGTGCTTCAAAAGAAGTCTAAATCAAGACTCACCGTGAAACAGAAAGACAGCCGATCAAGTCTCCTGTAATAAATGCTAATGAATAAATGATAAGCAGAACTGTTTACTTCATTCTCTGGAAAAAAAGCGTATCAATGAATCCATTGACTGTCAGGTCCAGTGAAGAAACATACTGCTCCAACCTAATAATGAAAATGTGTCCATGTCTGGAAGCAATTTACAAGCTGCCATTATTAGATGGCTTTCAATTTATATAAAATGCATCTTTCATTTTCACCAGGGCTTCCTTTGAAATCAATTTCTTTCAGTTCTAAATACAGTTCATTAATTGCATCCTGGAGAAGTTCTTTTAGTGTTATTGTGCTCAATAGGATCAGGGCACAAATAAGGCATTTGATATACTTCTTGCGTTTTACGTGTGATTACAACTTTCTTTTACCTCCTTGTGGTAGTTAAACAAAAGCTGCTTGTGTTAACATCAAAGATTCAGGCAGCAATCTTCTGTTGCTGATGTCCACAAATTGTAGTTTCCCTGGAATTTTTCCCTACCCATTGCTCTAGCAGTTGACATGAGCCCAATCTGATGGCACTGCCCCTATCCAGCTCCTTTCCTGTGATGCCTTCACAACTGCAGAGACCAACAGTGATAGGAAATCAAATGGCACCAAAGTGTGTCACCATTTAAGGTCCATCAGTCTTAAATAATCATAACTACATGCTGTTACATACATCGCTCTAAAGATGCTGAACTGCACCAACCATACTCAACACAGCAGCGTTTCTCCTAAATTCATGGCTGCCTATCATGCCTTATTTTTCCTGGTCTTCAAAATACATTCTAGAAAACCTTTGTTATTCCTTCTTTTTTTTTCCTTTCTTAAATTCAGAAATAGAAGCTTTTCTTAAAATTGCAGTGACACTACCACAGTGATTATACCACAATAAACGAACACTGGAGGGGAAAATAAACAGCAGCCAGAGGCTAAGACAGAACCTGTCAGGATCATTCAGTGCTGCAGAGAGCGGTTTGGCTGTGCTGTAGCATTATTCCCTCATATTGTGGATTCAAAGTTTCAGGCAGAAATTAAAGTAATTATGGTAATAAAGAATAGTGAGGCTACTGGTCATACACAAAACCATAGAAAATGGCAAGTGTGGGGAGAAATAATCTTGATGGCTCACACAAATGTGTACATTTATCTACAAGATATTTCAGATGCACCCAAAATGCTTCTTGTTGTTCTTGTTTGCTCCTATTTCCTATAATTTTCCTGTTATCCAAAGCAGGAGGGTTCCCATATCACACTCTGTTCTCTGAGCCACCTCAGGTAATGGAAATGTGCATTCCGTATTTAATGCACCTAATGCAGAAGATCCTGAAGGTCTGTACACAAAAATAACTCACACGTTTTTAAAATGTTAGGAAATGTAATGGTTTTACAATAACAGAACAGTTAATTACTACTGTTTTTAACGTTACTGAGGGATCACCAGTGGGATGAGACAAATGTCGGGAAACATATGACTCAACGTCCAGAACATCATGAAGATGGTGATGAACAGATTGATTTTCCTAACTGTGTAAAAATATGAGTTCTCTTAGTCCTTACATGTTGGTCCTTAGCTATGGAGGAGGAAACAAACTTTCCATAGATTTTCACAGGTAATGAAGTTGCAGGTATAAGAAAACTTTGGGATGTTTGCATTTGATGTGCTACTTCTTGAAATGGTGCCACAAGGTTCCTCCCCCCTAATAAGGAACTTGGTTGTGCCAACATAGGCAAAAAGGGTTAAAATGAGGAAGTTTTTATGGGTATTTAGGTGTAGTAGATTAATGGACATCTATCAATACAATTACAATCAATAACTCCATTAAAAATGTAAAGTAAGGTCTCATATTTTCCTTTACCCTGCAACCAGTGTGTTGTAGGTTCCTTCTGAAAGTACACAAGTTGAGTAACAAATTGAAAAAAATTAGAATTAAATACTAAAATTATAAGTATTTGGGTTTGGGGTTCCTTTTTAATGAGTCTTGTAGCAAAAAAAATTATATAGAAGATCTGAAGAGGTGCCTATCAGTGTCCATATGAACTAGGAAAAGGATGGTGGCTCATGCCCCTGAGGCTTGCTTGAGCCTTTCTGCTTAACTGCAGCTCCATAGCATGTGTGAGCCTTTATCTCAGCCTGCCTAATCATCCTCCTCCCTTTCACTGTGGATAATAATACCTGCACATCACCTACATGTCAGAATCTGGTAGTGGCAGATCCTTACTGGAGAACTTTCAGCAAATAACCATATATTCCAATATATTACTGCTATGACTGCTGCAGGTCCCCCTTTTCCCAGTCCCCACACCCATCTCCTGTATTTTTGACCACTTCCTCCAGCTGGATTTTCCCAGCAACGTCCTACTTCTTTCAGAATTACTAGGATTTTGCTATCACAGCAATGACCACATTAGCTGCTGGAAAAGGAGCAAAACCCTCTCTGATCTTTTCATTTAAGCACTCCGCAATTTAAGCACTTGGCATCATTAAAGCTGTGAGCTGCTGCCTTCCATCCCTCTCTGCTCAAGCATGCAAAACATATTTCTGAAATGTTCTTCACCTCACTCTAGTCCTGAAGAGTCACTGCAGGCATCCCTTGCTGTCATCTCCAGAGGCAGCTCCCCAGTGCAGCTGATGGCTATGAGATCCCTAGCACCTTTATTGGAGTAGAACAGGGCACGAAGAGCATTTTATGCCACCACAAGCTTCTTGAGAGATTGATCAATAAAAACTAGCACTATAGAGAAATTATACAAGCAAGTTCTCATGCATTGATGCTGAAAAAAGTGCTGAAGCAGAAAGGATAAACAACAAGGCTTCATTCTCCAGACAGAAGTTCAGACAAAGCTGTAAAGCCACTGCATGCATTACATGACTGTGCTGAACCGTTCTATCAGTGTCTGGGCTGTATCCATAGCAGGAGTGGCAGGTGATATGACCACCAGAGCAGCCAGCAATGGTCATGCCTGACAGCATCATCCAACTCTTACTGCAACCCATAAAATAACCATAAAGTGGACCTACATTTGTTTCTGCTGTTTCTACCACCCTTGATCTATCCGATCATTAAAGGTCCTGATGTTGCAAAGTCCGTAAATAAAGTTCACTTAAAACAGCCCACTAGTGCCCACTAGGTTATACAGGTGTTTAATCAGCCATGTGGTTTGGTCTTTCCGGCAGCTTCAGAAGCCGCTGTCAGAGACCTGGTCTCCTATTCAACCCAGCATTAACAAGAAATCAGTCTGTTCTCGGTGGTCGCAGATGCTCAGTCACATATCGAGAATCAGAGGTATAGCAGCACAAAGATTTTCACCAGCATGGACTCGTGATACTGACTCTTCATGTTCCTGATAGTTTTGCAACTTAGCAACAAATGTCTTGATTTTTTCCTGCACCCAAGCACACCCATTTTCTCTCCATTTTAACTTGTGTTAATGAAAATAACTTTTTAAGTGAATACCTGAATAACCTGGGCTTTCTGGTAGACTTGGGATATATATATGTACTTCCTAGCATGTCTAGCTGTGCTGCCAGTTGAAGGATGAAAAGGAAAGTTCAGTTGCTGACGATCCAAATGGAGGAAACTATTTTAATTTGTAAGGATGTGGAATTTTATACAAGATTGAGTTTGACATTGTATCACTAAAGTGAATATAATTCACTGTGATCTTCTTACCGTTTAGAACCAATGGCCCATTCATGTGTAAACGCACGGTTAAAAGAAGAAAAGAAAAGCATGGCAAAGTCATAATAGGCCTTAGTGTCATCTGTGTCTAAGCAATCAGTTACATTGTGTTCCTGTGACAAAAGGAAAAGTAAATATCAAACATAAAAAAGATTATGGTTACACAGTGATTCCAGAATATATTTTACTATAAAACAATCTGTTAGCTACTGTATATAATCCATACTGTATGAACCACATGAAAAGATTACAAGGGCTAACCCAACGTCTGTCTGCATAGTAGGTGTGACTCTTAATGATAAGTATCTCTGCAAGGAATACATTGCTGCTAATTTCAATGAGATCTGCCACAAAGATCCTAAACCAGGAGCCCTTAGGTGGAAGACATTGGATCAGCGTTGATTTCAGCAATGAAACAGCATCAGCTGTGGATTCTAAGTGTCTTATGACAGAATACTATGAAAAAAGGCTTGGGAAAACAGTATTCCCCATATATTCTAGGCTAGAATCCAGCTCTAGGATTAACAAAATCCTGCAACAAATAAGTAGTTCCTGATACAAAATTAGATTTAGAATAAAGTAGGAAAAAACCTGAATGCCAGTCCTCAAATAAAAATTAGCAATCTGGAGAAAGTGCCATGCCAAGAGATAAAAGCAGAAGCCCCTAAACTGGCACATTTCCAGCATGGCAGATACCAATTGGTTTGTATGCCCAAATCCAAATTGTCTTAAATACCAAAGTTTCAACCTTACCTCAGTGCTTTGGTACGAGGAGTCCTGAATTCCCTTCCTGTCATGCAAAACCTTCCATTATGTTGTCTTGGCACAGAGTAAAGAAACAAGTTGGAGATTCACTGTAAAAAATTAAGTATAAAGGGCTGTAAACAAATCACCTTGCCTTTTGCTTCAGTGGACTTCAGATGAGTCCTAAGAGTTTTATCCTTAAAAATCCTTCCCAGGCTGGAGAAACTTGTTAATTCCCACCAGCTTGTTGGGAAATAAATATAAAAGAAATAAATCAAATAATAGTCTGAGCTCATACAAGGCTGATGATAATAATTACTAT
Source organism: Upupa epops (assembly GCA_013397515.1). Lineage (NCBI taxonomy): Eukaryota > Metazoa > Chordata > Aves > Bucerotiformes > Upupidae > Upupa > Upupa epops. The sequence continues at coordinate 194,502 of VZRI01001471.1, forward strand.
TCTGTCACCATTTATAATCTCACTATGATTTCACTAAAAGGACTACACTCTCTAAAATGGGGAAAACTGGTGAATGTACTGCAGAAGAGACACGGTGCTGTGTAGATCTGCCTGGGTGCAATTGCCATTCGCTTTGTACAGTTGTAGATGATTACAAGAGCCATTAAGCAGCATAAAATCATGCACACTGGCTAATTAATGTGGAATTAATTCTCCTTTTAGTTTCATTTTTTATGCCTGTTGAACTCCACTGAAATCAATAAAGTAAAGGTAAGAGCAATAAAGACTGTAGTAAAGTTGATGTAAGCAAAGGAAGTTGGGCTTATGGTTTAATGAGTAATAAAACTCCAAGAAACAGAAAATCAAATTTTCAGCTACATCTGTGTATTTATTGTAATTGTACACATTGACTGTCATTCAGGTGATTTTCCTCAACGTTAGCATTCAAGTAACACTTTGTAAAATTCTGGGTTCAGTAGAGAATAATGAAAGTGCACAGAACCATATGAAGAGGGATATAATCCTCAAAGAGCTCAAAAGTTGGGGCTTCTGAAGTTCCTATTCCTCATAACCACCACAGAACCACTGTCTTCACAGAGACTCTTCCCAAACTTGCCCTCCATCAACCAAGCACTGGTACCTACGTCTCCTTTCATTACCTGCCTCTCAAACAGACAGTTCTGTTCTTACACATCTGAAGTCTGAATGAAGAACTTGTAATCCAATTTTAAAGGTTAAAAAAAAAGAGGAGTTAAATAAAAATGTCAAGTCTGCATCTTAATATTAAAACTTTATTTGATATTTCTGTGGTTCCTGTGCTTTGTCTGTCCTACAGACTTTTCTACAGCCTCACTCAAACCAGCGTTTTCCAAACTGTTTAACACAAGAAAGTTTCCAGCTATCGCAGGACTGACACGGTGCTGTGACACATGAAGCTGAGCTGTCATGTAAGATTATGTGACAAAACATAACCCAATTTTAACAAGCAAACCTGGTATGACACCATTACTCGAAGAGATTAACTTTTCTTTAACCGCGAGCTGGTACAGCATGTTCTGCAAGAGATACACACAACAAATCTGCTAGCCAACAATTTTTCATTTATAGACTTAGCCCTTGACCTTTTAGTGCTGGCTTCAAAGGAGTGGTTCCAGCCTCACCCGCTGTCACTACCGTGTATATTTTGACAATAATTTTGCTGAAGGATCAAGCTATTGCCACGCTGAAAAGTAAGCTAGTCTTTAATGAAATGGACAGCTTGCTTCAGAAGTTGCATTATACAGCCCTAAATATTATTAAAGCTGGCTGAACAAGGTTTTCATCTCCAGTCTTTTATAAGTTGCAAGAAAACTATTTGGTAAGAAAATTTTAACAATTCTGACATTTTTATGGGAAAGTGTTGAACCTCCACAGAAAAAAAGTTCCAAAAACTATATTCAGGAGTTGTTTTTCTCAAAAAAAGCCATTTTGCCAGGGATGTACTCATGGAAGTTTAGTTAACCTTTCTTTTAAAAGTTTACCCCAGTAGTTATGCAGAGATACAGGAATATTCCTGCCAGGCATTTTCCATGATAACCACAGCAACACATAAATTCTCCTTAGGGCACATATTGTTTAAAAATGGAAATACATATAGTACAACCTGAACCATTTTACCAGCCTCCCAGTCCGGATAACATCTAGGAAGTTGTTTTATCCAGGCTGTACACTTGTTTATAGGTAGTAATCCCTAGTTTTGGGGTTTTTTGGGGGTTGCTTTGCTAAGGAGTCACCTGAAGCTGCTTGTAGTCTGCAAAATGGATTGTGAATAACTGGTCTAAAGGGCTTTCTTATTTATTTCCCCAAATGTTATGTTTAATATGAACTATCTAACTTTAATCTCTGCAAATCACATCTGCATTTCTTTTTTATATAAATCATTTTTTCATTCTTCATCTCCAGTAATCAATGCTAGTTCAAGTCAGTGAGGCTTGAACCATGATAGAACTCTGATTACTCCACAAGACAAACAGCACAAATTCATCTTGCTGCAACATTCACGGTATCGAGCAATACCTAAGAGCATCTACCATGCACATCATTCTCCCCATTCTGCAGTAGGACCTTGTAATGAGCCCTACTCCACCAGACATAGACCCTAATCACTTAAACTTGCATCAGTGGAGAATTTCTCATGGGTAACAAGCTAGATTTTCATTGAACATAAGAATATGAACATTTTCAGCAGAATCTTGTTTGACTGGAAGCATGCATCAGATCAAATCAAGAATACTGCAAAAGAAACCAAGGCAACAAACAAACCCAAAACCCCACAAACAGACCACCCCAACTATTGTCTCACACGTTAGGGTTTGTTTAGATCTTTGCTGCTTATAGATAACTAATATTAATTGCCTTATATTTTCAAGAATCAGAATCACTATCAATATTCAAAGAAAATTATCTCAGGGTTTATTTTCCTCCCCAAGAGCAGCTGCTGACTTGCATACCACTAGCTATTAGCTGTTAAAATTTATGATAATAATAAAATGTTTAAGTCTGCCATACTCACAGGATGCTGTACAGGCTGGGTTCCAAGCAATTTAAATTCAGCCTAGTGGCACATTGATAGTTATTCTGTAATGATTCCACCTATTAATCAACAACCAAGTAGTGTCTCTGCTGTGTTTATTTCTCCTTGTATAGAGGAAGTAACAGACAACAGACCCAGCACCAGAGAGCCAGATCCTGGTTTGGGTTCATTCAGTATGGGTTCATTTCTATTCCATGCTAAAGGGAACAAACTCAACAGATTAAGAACAAAGGGTTGTTGATGGGGAGGCTGTTGTTGGTAACCAGATGCAGCTGCTGCTACAGTCAATGAACTGAGGAAAACCAAGTTTTCCATGCAGACCCTGGAAATTGTTATGGGCATCTTCAACTAAAAGAGTCCAGAGCCACTCACAAAAATTTCCCAGTGGTTCATCACTTGCTCTTCATGTCCTATCTTGTCTCTGGTCCCTTTATGTCTGATTAAATAAACTAATTACTTTGTTTATTAGGGGGAAAAAGGTGGCCAGACTGAACTGAATAAATATGCTAATAAATATAAAACCTCCAGACTCAAAAGAGAGAGCACCACGTACCACACTTAAGCCTGACTCTAATGCCCACTTAAACCTCCGCTAATGCCAACAGAGCTTTACATTGAGACCAGAGAGTGGTAGAACAGACAGAGGTGCAATGTTTAAGGGCAGCTTGTGAAGGAGATGAATGGGCAAGTTATGATCTGATGGACGTTGAATCCTGGATGCAGTCATCATGGTGCTTGATGGGTCAAGTATCAACATAGTGACTCAGATGTTCTGAGTCATCCACCATCATCTGGTGGCCTGGAAGAAGCACCTTATTATATAAGATGGAAATTTTACCTCATTAAGCAAGCTACACATTATAATTGGCCCTGTTTTATTCTATGCATCAGAGCCCTCTTGGTCACCTGATGTTACATTAAGTTTCTAAAAATCAAATCATGTCCTACCAAAACAAATATCGCAGGAGCAGTTCTAATTCTAATCAGTTTATTTCCGTGTGATCAGGATGTCTTTAGATTCACTCAAAGTTACTTTTCAGACTTTTTAGTTGGTCTTGGAGGATAAAATTTACTTCCATTTTAGGAAGCAAATCCCCAAGCAGACAGGCAGCTGCCTAAGTGTTCTTGCCTATGTCTTAACATAATGAGGACACATTGATCGTCTGTAATAGCTTGCACGGAAGAGCTTTCTGTCCTCATAGCACTGTAAAATTCCAAGCCAGAGAATATAAGTTATTTTTAAAAATATGTTTAAAAATCACATTTAAAACCAAATCTTTGCTCCCCTTTTGTGGGTAGGCTATGTAATTCAGGAATAAATAATTTTCACATGAAGATATCTATCTGAATCAACCATCCTACTTAGCTGACGACAGGTTCTGACCTTCTAGGGCACATGCTCCCACTTAAAAATCCAGGGAAGGGTTTTGAGGAGCAGAAGGGATCACCCAGTATTTCCACCAGTACTACCAATAGGGAGAGGATCCAGGCAAGCAAAAGGCACAAAGGTCGGTAAGATGAGCTGTGCAGTCACTGGAAAAGTCCTGGGGACACAGAGCTCTTACTTGTTCTTGTTGCTAACCATAGCTGGGCTGCAGGATACACTGTGCCATGGGGTAAGAAAGCATCTCATGGACTTCCTGCTCCTCAGACCCAGTTCTGCAATCCCCTGGGCATCAAGCACCCCAAAATGGATATGGGAGCTTCCCTCATTAATCCAGATACATAATGCTGCCTCTTTTCTGCCTCTAACAGCCTAGAGCTGTTTGTATTAGTATAATGATCCTTTTAATATATTTATGAATCATTAATAAATCATTAAACACTAATTATATTTCCTTTCTTTAAGTTTCATTAGAGCTTCTCCCCTTGCTGGTCTTTATTGACATGAATATTTCCAACCCACAAGCACATTCAAAATAACGATTCCATAAAGAACCTTGTCTAAATCATTTACGGCTAACAAATGATCTTAGCTATGTTAACAGACAGCATCTGTTTATTTAAATGATTTAAAAGGACTCATTAATCTAGAATACACAATATTATCACCTAGTGACACATCATGGGTCAGAAAATGCTTGAGAGGAACCAACCACGAAGATCATCTCTTGTGCTATTAAATATTTATAGATAACCAGAGAAGTTGGGTTTTCCAGCTTGTCACTAGTTTCAACATAGCTATTTTTTAAACTTTTTAAAAAATGCTTGTGACTATCTCATGGCTTCAGAAAAATTGTGACAGCAGCCACTTTCTTACCAGAGCGCTATTTCTTCAGCATTTTCTCACAGCAGCTAGAGCCCTTGGGAACAGGAGGTCACCAGAATTAAAGGGAGGGATTTGGGACAAAGTCATTCTTGACAAAATATGATTGTGTTACACGGGTCTCTAAATGCCACCAGATATTGCATTAATTTCCATGTGGTGCCAAGATCTGAGCTAGAAAGGTTGGAATGTGCAAAGGCAACACTGAGTCACCTGGTCATAGATACATGTGTGATAGGTCAGCTTGAGTTTCTAAGTGATACTTCTCACTCCAAACCTCTTTAGAAATGAAAACATAAATCTCTAATTGACACCACACTTTCCACTGGCTAAAAACGAAAACCCTTTTTTCATCCCCAAGAACACCATTTTGTGCTCATAGACATCCCATCTTTAATTACCAGCTGCTGCAAACAATCTTCTTACGATCATTAACTGTCAAATCCTGAAACAGCATCTCTCTTATTGCCCTCTGTGTTCAAATACTCCACCTGCTTCCCATTAGTCAAACTACCCGAACCTACCTACAACAAGGCTCCTCAGAGCATACACGGCAGCTGCTAAATGCTCCAGAGCTCATAATGGAAGACAATTTTTTTTTCATTATTAAATGATACGAATTATCCCTACTACTCTCTGACTCAAGTAGGAAACATTAAAACCGAAGGATTTTTAATGCGGTAAGAGCACAGCCATTGTTAATGATGATTGCCTGCATTATCATTGCAATCATTTCTAATGAGTGCTTACTAGTGAAAATGTCGTTAGCTCAACTTGCCTGAGTCAATATCATCAAAATAATAAACCAGATATAGTAAATTAATGTGTCCTCACTCAGAGTATTTTTTTTATTTATTGCTTTATCATTAAGATAATTTATTGCCACTACTATCAAATTTTTTTAGTCTCTGATACCGCTTTGTACTAAAATATCCACTCCTGTGGGTGTCTCTATATATGCACATCATCTCAATTCATCCACTGTCCCGAATACACCTACACTTTGCTAATGGTTTGCAAGATCAGTTAAACTAAAACCAAAAGGTATTTCACACCTCCAGCCTTTCAAGGGGATGTGCTCTGATCCAAGTGCTCCTGTGGCACTGACCTATTTGCACTCACTTCCAAGTGAGGAACATGGGAACAGCCCATCTGAAAACTGTTCGAGTCACCAGTTAGCAGGTGGTCTTGACAGCTGTTTTAGCAGTGGTATAAAAGCCACAGCAATAGGGCTGCTCTGCTCTTGATGTCTGAAAAGTTTCTGTGATCTATAGACACTGGGATAAAGAAGATTATAGGTTCTGTTATCCAAGTAACAGCACACGTTTTCATTCACACACAAAAAACCCAACCTGATTTAATTGTCCTTACATTGTATCTTAAAAAAAATCATAAAAGTAAAAAAACCCCAAAGAGTCTGTAAATAACCAATTTTCAGGTTAAGTATCTTGACAACAAGTCAAACGTATTTAGCTGAGCTTTGCCACATCAATACAAGTAGCAGTTACCTTAAGTTCATCAAAAGACATTTGAATTTTGCTATATCAATCCTCGAGAATTTCAGGGCACATGGCTTTAATTAAAGTACAAGCATTAATAATATTAGTAGCTGCAGAAAAGAAGCAAACAACTCACTAAAGAGTTGTATGTAACAGCCTGGATATAAAACACTGTGCCTCCATCCTTCAAGCTTTTTGAATTTCTCCCAAATGAGCAGAATCTCACAATGAGCTGTTTAACATGTAGATTACTCTGCAGTGAAACAGAAAACATTTCACACCTTTCAGAGCTGCTGATTGCGGATACCCAGACAAGACTTGTACGAATGGAAACAAGCCCATGTCCTGGTGAACTGTGAACACAACAGTGTGTCTTCATTTAAAACTGAAACCTGCACCCAGCGAAAAGAACAGAAACTTGTAACTTTTAGCCCCATACATAATTTATGACAACCTTCAGGCATTTGCAACATCTGAAATTAAGTGGGAAATGAAATTATTCTCCAAAGGCACTGGGGGTTGATGCAAGAAACGAGTTTAAAAATAAAAACACAAATAGTTCATATCGTTATTGTGCTTATTACTCAGCAGATCTCGTTACTGGTCCCTTGCCACATTTCTACAGATACTACCTTAAGCCTCTTGCACTTAAACTACCTTAATGCCTCCAGCGTGCTCACAGCTACCCCACGGAGGGGCACTCTTAGAGCAGTAAATTATTTCTCCTATTGTAAAACAATAATAAAAACCCAAAAACCACACCAGGGCTTTACCACTGCTGAAGGCCAGGTTAAAGCTTTTATGCCTGCTCTCTCTTTTTTTACAAAAAACCATATAAATTGCAGAAATTAAATCTGCTCTAATTGTAGGGTATAAATGAAGACATTCCCTCCCTTCCCGTTGAGCTCCACCTTAACCATCAGACCAATCCCTAATGATTCTATGACTTTTAGGAAATAAGCCAGCCTGAACCAAGAAAGTAATTTCTCCTTGCTGCCATCAGAAGAGCAGTGGGCATGTGCAGGGTTTCCAGCACATCCCTCAGCTCCAGAAATGCAGAAAACAGTCTCACCTTTGGGCTGGCAATTGCTTTTGACCCACAACAGGGAAAAAGAGATGGAAATTCAAGAAGAGGAAAGAACTCATGGACAGCTACCATGGAAAGCCTAGCCCAGAAGGTATGAATGGTCCTCCCCATGATTTGTTAGCCTTCACTTCCTGCTGAAGTAAACTGATATTTTAGTAGCTCTGTATTTATTTACATGCCATGCTAGCAGGCAAATAATATTTGAATCCACCAAAAATACTGGCAGTTACCATATAACGGTTCAAGAACTCATCCCATGACTTTACGTCCTGCGTGAAGGCACTTGGCCAGGAACAAACTTTGACCACAGTAAGAGGTGTATTGACACAGAAAAAGGAAATGGGACTGCTATTCTCATAAAGTACCAGTATGAACTCTAACCACACCACAGCTACCAGGGATATACAGGGAGATTTATTAAACTACAGCCAAATTTCAAGGCCATTGAGCAGGGTTGGGTTGATTTATTCATTATTATTCTGATATTAAGACTTCTTTTTAATATGCCTCAACATTCCTACTCAGTATTTCACAGCTGTGTCGAGTACAAAAAAATCATCTTTAAGAATACAAGAATCTAAGTCATTAATCATTAATTATAAAACTAATTGCAGAGCCAATACCATTGGGTTGACAAATTATATTGTTAGAGGAGTCACAAAACCACAGTGTAAGCAATAAGCAGACCCAATTATCGAAGAAGTTGCCTAGTGGGATGGTTTATCCATTCAGACAAAACCATTTCAATTAGAATTGGCAATCTGGTTTGAGATGAAGCAGGACAAAGCTGCTGTTGTAGCAGCTCTAACAGCCAAAAGAGTTGGAAGAAGGGAGGATGAGGTGGGTACTATGTCAAGTAGATGGTCGAGGATGACAAAAGCAGTCTCGACACCCCAAAGTCAACACAATGGTCACAGCTTCATTCATTCCATCCCTTTCAGGCCATTGTAACACTCGAACAACACACAATGTGTCTGGTGTCAGTACATAAGAAAGATCTTGCACCCCACATCCCTACATAAAGCTTCTTCTGGGAACTTATAGTCCTACTCACGTCAAAAGCAAAACCTGCACTGTCAGGATGAGAAGAAATAATTAAGACAATTAAAAAAATATTAAAATCAGCTTTGGATCAGAGAAACGTGTCAGTGCTCTGGAAGCAGAATTTAAATTCCTTTATCCAGTGGTTTCGTACCTCACAGAGTGGCAATTTGCTCTTCCCTGATTGTTTTCTAACTTTTCAATTATCTTGGGGGGCATCAATTTGTTTTCAAAGTCAGGCATTAATTTAAAACAACACTTTTTGCAACCCTTCTTGTTTCTTTCTGAAGGTCTTTTTAATGGCATAAGCATCTGCGTTGCTCATCAATCTTCCCTCACCAAGATCTTGAGAGCTATCGCTGTCATTACATAAGGGCTGCTTCAAGAGCATTTATTAATTCCAGAAGATTCAGATCTCATTACATCTTACCTGGAGAGCATCTTACTGGCTGGGGACACACAAACTTTTGCTAGAAATGTCTCCAAGTTTAGGTTTTGCCTCTTGCACACACATATCTCAAATCATACAGACACCAGAAACCCTCAGAAACATTCTTGGACTGCATTTGTACCCCAAATTTAGCAGCATAGTATTTCCCAGACATTGAGATCACGCAGGCTATCCACTCCATGGCATCACAACCTTTTGTAGCTGGGTTTTGTCACTGGATAGAAGTGGAAAAGGGGACCAAGAGCTCTTAGCTAGTGTTAAGGTACAGACATACCCGTTCTCTTCTAACCCCATAGGAAAGAGGATACATACAGGTATCCTGCTTGTTCTTCTTATACAAATAATACAATTTTTAAAAAATAAATTTGATGCCATGTGAAATGATAACCAGTAACTTTGAAAACATTGCTTCATCCTTCTTCTCAGTGAAGACAGAAGGTATGTTACCACATTAAGCAACAACAGACACAACACAATGATTTTGGGTTCAGTGTAAGCCCCATCCAAATTTCCAGACTGCACTTTCCTCTAGCAGTTCTTAATGCAACAAAAAAATAAGAGTCCAATAGTCCACTCCAAACCAGTCTCCACAAGTGCTAAAGGAAACAACTGGTTGCTAACCCATCAATTAATTACAGTATCACATGACCTAGCAGTCATAGTAGTTAGGAAATGGAAAGAACACAATGAGAATGAGGGGGGAAAAAATGATCCTACCATTCAATCATCAGAGTTGCTACCACAATAGTCCAGACACTGTTGATTAAAAAAAATTATTAAAATATAATTAAAGTGTAAGAAATGTAGGAGTATTGTACTCAAAAAATCAAAAATTAAATCGCTGATAGAAGAAACGTGTAGGGGAGTCACACATCTGAACACACTGAAATTGTATATTGGAAAGGAAATACCCACATTGTTGAGTTTAATTGAGCTTTGTGAATATTATATACATTCAGGACCTTTTTTAATAATAAAAATAATGAAACACTACGTTTTCCATGGTAATTATGCAGAGCAAATCAAAGAGTCATTTCCTGGATGGCTTCCCACATTGGTTAGTCTGCAAAGGTCAGTAACTGAACTCAAAACTGAAAACTAACACTGAAGATTTCTTTCCAATTGTATTTTAATTAAAAAGCAGTAGTTGGCAGATGATGAACTGTACTCAGGCCCATATCATGACTCCAACAAAAGCCTGGTTCATAAAACAATAAGTAAAGAGTGCAACACTTGAGAACAGGTTCCAGCTACTTCATAAAGTGAGGTCCAGAGTAATAGACTGGTTTTGTGGCCTTACCATGAAGGTCATTTTACAGAGCATTTGTATTTATAATGCTTATTAAAGAGATTATATTATAAATTATTTGCAATGTAAGATTTGGAATACAAGTCTGGAGCATTCTATTTCAAAGACAACAGCAGATAACCTACTTTATAGAAGGATAACAACATTTAAAGGTGTCCCATTTAAATGAACAGTTGTATCCACTCTATTTTTATTTAAATCAGTGTTTCTTTGCCTACTCCAGCAATGCAATACGGTGTTGCTTTGAAAGATTTTTATAAAATGAGCCCATTAACCAAGTTTACTATGTTCATTATTACAACTTACCTTCTCTATGCCATGCCAAACGTTGTTATTTGTCCCAAGCAAAACAAAACCTTTGTTCTTCCTATCTCTGCCTTTGTCTAACCCTAGAATACCAAGTCAGAGGTGAGCCACAGAACTCAGCACAAACTCCTTCTGCCTTTACCCCAGCTTGTCTTCATTTCAAGTGTTAATTATTAGTCTTCCCTTTAATTCCTTCCTGCATTAATAAAATTTAATTAGTCCAGACTTGAAAGCAGCTGAAAATGCAGAGCCTTTCTTCTCCTACATTAATTCAGAGTTTTGCCTGCATTACTGTTAACTGATCCCCAACAAGTCACTTTTCATTGTGTAAAGCATCACAGTGAGTTGTAATCAGTGACATTAGCACCAGATTAATTTGAGTTAATTGAGGGACTGATTCTGCTCCCATTAATTGGTGGTGAACTGAAGTAACAGCAGAGATTATTCTGGATGTGTCTTGGCATGATGGAGATGGGGATTTTGCTCTTACTACAACTGTAAACTGCTACTGCCCGTCTGCTCGTTTAACAGCTGGGAAACATGGAGCAAATTAAAGGGTCTTAGACTTCCCCAAAGAGGCAATTCTGTAGGAAAATTGTCGTTTTAGGCTTTTTCCAAAGCAGCATCCCACAGCAGAAGCAGTTTGCTGACAGACACTCAATACAATTATATTTGCAGCAGGGATGAATCTTCAGAAGTTATGGGTTTATTTTATTTTCAAGTTACCTCTATCCTTAAGAGGAAAAAAAAAAGAAAAACCCCCACAAAGAAAAAGTCAGGCAGATGTTAGTGTTTGCATTATCTGAATGTTTCCAGTCAGAGCCACTTAAAGAAGCATTTTTAGCAGAAGTTGGTTTCCTGCCCAGAATACGGTCGTGCAGAAATCATACAAATCATTGTCAAGTACACGCTTTTGTTCCTGTGAAAGCGCTCGAATTAAACCCCATTGCTGAATAATGAGAAACCTGCCTCATCATTTCCTTGCTCTTGTGGAGCTCAGTGTCCCTTGTCTTCATATTTCCAGCCTGTTCCCTTCAGGTTTTTTATTTTCTAATCAAATTGCTATAGGGCTGGGCTGCAGATGGGGGAAAAAAAGCGCAGAACTGACATAATTATTGTAATGCATTTAGGTACCTAATGAAAACAAATCTATCAGCAGTTCCATTCCTCCACTCCTGCCTGGGGGGATTTCTCACAGCTGTGATTTGGGGTGGGTTTTTTTTCTGTTTCAGGAAAATATTCTCATTTCTGGTCATGAATCTGGACAAAATAATCACCATGTCAGAAAAATCATTAATTAAATATGCAAGGGGGGGAAAAAAGTCCCCAACAAACATGATTAGGTTAATCAGAGCATTTGTTCTGGTGAGTTGGAAGTGCTGCAGTTTTTGTTTACTTTTCTACAGCAATTAAAATTCCAAAGGAAATTATTACTACTTCAAGGAAGAGAAAGACTTCCATTGTGAGACTGTAAAAACGAGCAACATGGGTATTCAGATAACTTCAAATTCTTTGCAGAGTACTCAAGAGGCAGGTGGAGACAACCCAATGAGGTTGGAGGTCCATACCTAGGGGATTAAAGACCCTAAAAAAATCTCCCTATGACTTCCAAGTATAGAGGCACAGGGGAAGGCATGAGCCTTGGCTGTTGTAGAACCAAGATAAAATGCAGCTTTATGATTATTTAGATTTATCTGAGTGCACACACGGCTTCAGAAGCAAATTGCTTTATGGAACAAAGAGAAACACACGTTCCTCCAGCATTAGGAAATGCCATCACAAAGATAAGAGAAATAGAGGGGTTTTTCTGTTGATATACAAAGGTAATGTTATGTTTTCTCATAACCAAATCCTGAAAGCACATTTCCTTTTAGTTCCACTACAGAATATTTCTTATTCCATTAAAGTTATCCACATGCTTGCATAAACTGATGCATGAAACTGGAGGGTTTGGGTATGATTATGTCATAACAGCTGGTGGTTACTTTCGCTAAAAGGGAACATCAGAGGAATTAACACTTGCAGGGGGAAAAAAGACCCCAAAACCTGAAGTATGTTTTGATAGCCTTGCTTTCTAAAACTCAATGTTTTTTGACAAAGCATCTCACTTGTAGAATTTGAGACACAGAAATCTTACCCTTTTCCTAGTCCTTTGTCATCACTTTAGCTGTCATGCACTGTGATAATCAACATGTGGTCCCTGTATTTGAAGAGGAGAATTATCACGGCAGCTGAGATGTTACAAGACTGTTGGCATATGCCAGGGAAAGGTTACAGAATCGTTAAGGCTGGAAAGGACCTCTGAAATCACCAAGTCCAATCTTCAATCCAACACCTCCATGACCACTAAACCATGTCCCAAAGGGTCACATCTATTCCCCTTTTGAACACTTCCAGGGACAGTGACCCCAGCACTGCCCTGGGCAGCCTGTTCCAGTGTTTAACTACTCTTTTACCAAAGAAATTTTTCCAATCTGAACTTCCCCAGCCACAACTCGTGGGTATTTCCTTTTGTACAGCCAGCAGTTATTTAGGAGAAGAGGTCAGCACTGGCCTCCCTACAACCTCCTTTCGGGTAGCTTTAAAGGGCAATAAGGTCTCCCTTCAGTCTTCTCTTCTTCAGGCATTTACAGTCAGTAAAAATATACCCGAATGGCAGAAGGACCCTGGATGACACCCCTGAAGGAGGAATTGCACAGACAACATCATCTGGCTTTGGGTAGACTAAGGACTTCTTCCGCAAAAGGGATAATACTAGTTACGTTTGCTAAAACCTCTGATGTACAGTAATAAAAGACCATAGAGAGAGTGTTCCCCTCTCATTTCCTGAAAGCAATTCAGCCTTTAAACATTTTTCAGTAATATTTTCAGTTCTGCTATTATATTGCTGAGTCTTACAGTCATTTGCATTTTAACCTCTCTTTTATTCGTACGTTGTAGGCTCTTCACACAAGTAGGCGCAGAAGTGAATGCTGGGGCTCTCCTTTTGTTCAGGGAGTGAAAAGACGTGCTGAAGCTTGCTGAAGTCCCTGAATATGCAGGTTTTCAGAGATGTGGGGTTTATGCAATTCAAGCTACTTGCAACAGGAACCAATGAGCTTTTCCCAAATACTGAACTCAGGAGGAAGAGAAGACAATGATTAAGGCTTAAAAGATGATTAAGAACACACATTCTCACAATAACTGGATATTCTTCTAACTGAAGTGAAACTGCAGCACTTGGGAAGGAGGCTACATGAGGTCCAAGGGCTCCTCTAGCCACAGCAACTTCCCCTGCCTCCACAAATCCTTCTACAAGACTCAACCCAGATTTCACATTATTCTCAAATCTGAATGATTTAGGATTCACCAAGGCAGATCTCGCCAGTTATTACCTTATGTGAACAAGGGGTTTTTTTCCCTGTGTTGGGGTGAGGATTTTTTGGCAGGGTGTGATATGAGGTGATAGGTTAGAGAGGACTTTTCAAGTCTTGGTTGGTGACCTAATACTTTTTTGCTTTTTTTTGTTTGTTTTTTTAGGATAATTTTTATGTTTTTAGGTTTCTACAAGACTTAACTGGCCCATTCTCCTCTTTCCAGGAAAACTGGTAGAGCAACACAGGACAACCAGAGCTGCATTTCGATATCCCAGACCAGCAGAAGCCAGAAAAGTTCCTGTCCCCAGCTTCTAGCATCATAACAACTTTTTTGGAAGCTAAACTGTGACATCTGCCTTAAACTTTCAGGATCCTTTACTTCCAAGTCACTCAGCTTTTCAAAGATAGTTACCCAATAGTGAACTGATGTACAAGATGGACAGAGAAATAAATCCAAAGAGCCCTAATGACTGTAGTGATTCTGATAGGAATTACCAGCATCAAGGGCCACTTCTGTTTAACTGCATCTTGCAGAGCCCTAAAGCTGAAAGAAAGTAGTTTAATTTTCTTTTTTCTCTATGCATTGCTCACTTACAGATTCTTCCAGCAGGAACACAGGCTGCACTTCCACACAAGCTACTAAGTGCCAGTGATTAGTAAGTTTGTAAGGAAATCACTCTTTGATGCTGTATTGAAATAATAAAATTAATCAACAGTCCTCAGAAGCACAGGGTTTTTTTTGGCCAAGACTCAAAGCAGTAGAAACAAACACGTGTTCATGTTGCCTGCTCCCCCCAACCAGTTCTCTAAACCACTGGGAAAGACGATGCCAACCATGTTGCCAACCTCTGCCAAGAAGTGAAAACCTGAAATTTATCACTGCCCTACAGCAAACCCTCTGTTACAGGAATTACAAATACACTCGGTAACACTGCTTGAAATTAGGCCACTGAGTCCCACCAGGCAAGTGGCCACAACACGGCTGGACTTACACAGGCACTGGAAAGAGTGATGGGGCTGTGGTATCTAAACTCAACCACTTCAACTCAAAGTTAAATACTGAAACCATTGAGAAAGGTGGATAGGAATAATGTAGGAAAAGTATATATGTATATAAAATATGTATTAGATATAATTGATGTATCTATATGTGGGAATATGTGTACTGTACATAGGAAGCATAAGGCTGTAGGAAAACCCCATGGAATCTCTCTGTGAGAAGACTTAATGTTCTATAATCTTATGCAGAAAGTGTTTATTTCACCAGTGGTGAAATAAACAAGTGGTGTTTGTTAAGCAGAAAAGGCTCCTATGCTGCTTTAGCATAGTTTTCTTCTCTGGAAAACTCAAGCACTGCACATTTCCAAAAGAAGACAATCTTGTCTCTATGAATATATAGCCCAAGCTGAACTGGAGGAACAGGAACACTTTAAAGAAAGATTATATATTTCCCTAATTGTTGCTAAAAATTGCCGTTAAGTGTGGAAGTGTTACACATTTTTATATACTGCCAGTTTCCATGAAATCTATGTCTTAAAGCTATGTGCTCACTCCTTTATTAAATTATTGAGACACAGTTAAAATGATGAAAGAAGCATCTTAAAGTCCATCAGCTTTTTTTACTATCTTGTGATATACCTGGGAAAGTTTTGTTCCTACAAGTCTGATTTACCTAAAAGCACAATGTATATGAGATTGTCTGTAGTTTAACATGCCATGAGATATTTTCTATAAGTTTGTTTTCACGTGAAAATCATAATAGATGAGTGCTCATGAACAAGGTTGGTTCAGATTGGTTTCTAAAACATGGGGGAAATAGTTATTAAGGTCACTGCTTCAATATCAGCATCTATTAAAAGAAAGGTTTAGAAATAACACAAAAGAAGGAGACAATTGTGATTTATCAAATGAAACTGTTGTATTCACCTACTGACTGAAATTTATGTGGTAAACAATTTATAATCAAAGATGTGTTTATACTTTAGCATAAAAAGGAAAAGAAAGAATCTAAATATCTCATAATACAAATGGCATGGCTTGTCATTTCTTCTGAAGGACCTAAGACTGGAGAATTTAATTTCTTGGGATTATATACTTATGCCTTTGTGCCTTCAGCATATCTATACAGAAACATCCTCACAAAAATGAGAAGGTTTCAGTTCATGAAACCACAAACTCTGCTTTGATCCCTTGTAGACAAACCCATACATACAATTGCAAAAAACACGATTAAGCATTATGATGTTTGTTATTCTTTCAAGCAGGTTGGAAGGGTGTCACGATCCATAAATTAAAGTGGATTCGTGAGAGGTCCAATCCTTAAGATGCAAAAATAAAAGAATGCACCAGCTACAGCCTGGCTTCTTACCTGACTCCAGCCAGCTGTGTTCCTCCTCCTAGAAGAGGGTGAGAATCTCAGGCTTCCCTTTGGCTGTGGAGCATCTCTTCTATGGACACAGAAATTAATCTCGTTCAAGGAATGGGATATTTAATAACTTGGACTGTGATCCCTTTTCTTTGTTATTATTATTTTCCCCCTTTATTGCCATGGATTGCAATGGAAAATAGATAAAGAAAGTTCCCAAAGCCTCATACGCAAGTCTTAGATTAAGTCTTTACCATGTGGAAGGGACCTGGAACTTGCTCCTGCCCATCAACAGGAATGATGGTCCAAGTTAGGGCCACAGCTCTGCAGGATCTTGTAAATCGGATCCTCAAATAATAGCACTGATCAGAAAAAGAGAAGTAAAATGGAATCTCTGTGCCGTTTTGAAATGTAAACCAAGGTACAAGGGGAAACTATGGTGGAGGTGTTTGACTACATTGTTCAGAATTTCATTTTGACTGTATTTTATTCTAATTGTAGCTGCTTGGTAGTTAGTTCTTGGCTGGGGTTAAACCACAACACACAGAGCTCTGCTGCTTCTATTAGGCAAATGGATAAATAGGCAGAATAAAAGGAAGAACAGGAGAGAAAGCCGAGCAACCCTATGAAACCGCTCTTCCCAGAGACCATGCATAGCAAAACTGGTTTAATCAGCTAATGTCTGGTCTTTAATTAACAGCCAGCAATGCAGTCCCTTCCCTAAAACACCCTCTCTAAGCTGAGTTAGCAAAGGAGCTCTGCTGATGTTCCCCAAGAAGATGTGCTCTGCAAACTGATTTGGCATTTGCGCATTCCAAGGTATTTCTCAGTACGAACACTCTGAGCCAGGCTGTTTCACCACCCTTGTGAGCAGAGATATAGAAGCTTGTTGCCAGTGCCTTTTTTTCCCCCTCTTTTTAAAAAGTTTTCAGAGACATTTAAGAACTGAGAGGTATTAAAAAGTGGCTCAACTACAACTAGAGGGTATCTTGGTGTCACTTTTGTATATTCAAAACAGGTTTTATTTGTTGTTCTTCTTTCTTGACTTTAAACTCTCTAGAGTTCATTTTTTTATCTTCGTACAGAGTAAATGGAGTGATTGAATATATTTGCACCTCTGCCTGAACCAAATAACATGCTCCTGGGCTAAACTGAGCTGTCAGACACCAAGAAAATCGGCTGAAACTCCCTCCCCCTGCCAAGATCCCCAACCTCTTAAAGATTCTACAGTTCTTGAAATACTACTTTGAGAATCATTAAAAGAAATTAGGTTCTTGGTCCATCTTAATAGCAAGAGAAGCTACANTCTATGTCTTAAAGCTATGTGCTCACTCCTTTATTAAATTATTGAGACACAGTTAAAATGATGAAAGAAGCATCTTAAAGTCCATCAGCTTTTTTTACTATCTTGTGATATACCTGGGAAAGTTTTGTTCCTACAAGTCTGATTTACCTAAAAGCACAATGTATATGAGATTGTCTGTAGTTTAACATGCCATGAGATATTTTCTATAAGTTTGTTTTCACGTGAAAATCATAATAGATGAGTGCTCATGAACAAGGTCTGATTGTTCAGATTGGTTTCCAAAACATGGGGGAAATAGTTATTAAGGTCACTGCTTCAATATCAGCATCTATTAAAAGAAAGGTTTAGAAATAACACAAAAGAAGGAGACAATTGTGATTTATCAAATGAAACTGTTGTATTCACCTACTGACTGAAATTTATGTGGTAAACAATTTATAATTGAAGATGTGTTTATACTTTATCATAAAAAAGAAAAGAAAGAATCTAAGTATCTCATAATACAAATGGCATGACTTGTCATTTCTTCTGAAGGACCTAAGACTGGAGAATTTAATTTCTTGGCATTGTATACTTATGCCTTTGTGCCTTCAGCATATCTATACAGAAACATCCTCACAAAAATGAGAAGGTTTCAGTTTGTTCATGAAACCACAAACTCTGCTTTGATCCCTTGTAGACAAACCCATACATACAATTGCAAAAAACACGATTAAGCATTATGATGTTTGTTATTCTTTCAAGCAGGTTGGAAGGGTGTCACGATCCATAAATTAAAGTGGATTCGTGAGAGGTCCAATCCTTAAGATGCAAAAATAAAAGAATGCACCAGCTACAGCCTGGCTTCTTACCTGACTCCAGCCAGCTGTGTTCCTCCTCCTAGAAGAGGGTGAGAATCTCAGGCTTCCCTTTGGCTGTGGAGCATCTCTTCTATGGACACAGAAATTAATCTCGTTCAAGGAATGGGATATTTAATAACTTGGACTGTGATACCTTTTCTTTGTTATTATTATTTTCCCCCTTTATTGCCATGGATTGCAATGGAAAATAGATAAAGAAAGTTCCCAAAGCCTCATACGCAAGTCTTAGATTAAGTCTTTACCATGTGGAAGGGACCTGGAACTTGCTCCTGCCCATCAACAGGAATGATGGTCCAAGTTAGGGCCACAGCTCTGCAGGATCTTGTAAATCGGATCCTCAAATAATAGCACTGATCAGAAAAAGAGAAGTAAAATGGAATCTCTGTGCCGTTTTGAAATGTAAACCAAGGTACAAGGGGAAACTATGGTGGAGGTGTTTGACTACATTGTTCAGAATTTCATTTTGACTGTATTTTATTCTAATTGTAGCTGCTTGGTAGTTAGTTCTTGGCTGGGGTTAAACCACAACACACAGAGCTCTGCTGCTTCTATTAGGCAAATGGATAAATAGGCAGAATAAAAGGAAGAACAGGAGAGAAAGCCGAGCAACCCTATGAAACCGCTCTTCCCAGAGACCATGCATAGCAAAACTGGTTTAATCAGCTAATGTCTGGTCTTTAATTAACAGCCAGCAATGCAGTCCCTTCCCTAAAACACCCTCTCTAAGCTGAGTTAGCAAAGGAGCTCTGCTGATGTTCCCCAAGAAGATGTGCTCTGCAAACTGATTTGGCATTTGCGCATTCCAAGGTATTTCTCAGTACGAACACTCTGAGCCAGGCTGTTTCACCACCCTTGTGAGCAGAGATATAGAAGCTTGTTGCCAGTGCCTTTTTTTCCCCCTCTTTTTAAAAAGTTTTCAGAGACATTTAAGAACTGAGAGGTATTAAAAAGTGGCTCAACTACAACTAGAGGGTATCTTGGTGTCACTTTTGTATATTCAAAACAGGTTTTATTTGTTGCTCTTCTTTCTTGACTTTAAACTCTCTAGAGTTCATTTTTTTATCTTCGTACAGAGTAAATGGAGTGATTGAATATATTTGCACCTCTGCCTGAACCAAATAACATGCTCCTGGGCTAAACTGAGCTGTCAGACACCAAGAAAATCGGCTGAAACTCCCTCCCCCTGCCAAGATCCCCAACCTCTTAAAGATTCTACAGTTCTTGAAATACTACTTTGAGAATCATTAAAAGAAATTAGGTTCTTGGTCCATCTTAATAGCAAGAGAAGCTACAAGGCTGGTTTGTGGGTCTGTACAAGAATTTCAGTGGAGCCTGAAACGTGTCAGACACTTAACTTTAAAAAGAAAAGAAAAAAAAAAGATGTATTTTCTGCTGCTGTCAAATGGAGATGGAAACATGACCGGTTCCTTATGCACAGCATTATTTGTCTAACGCCTCTCACCATAATTACAGATTAGAGTAAGTCTTATCTCGCTCTTTCCAACATGACAACAAGTGCTGATCCAAGCAGTAAATGCAATACCTCATTTCCTGCAGTCATCATCAGTTTAATATTTATCCCAAAAAATCCTCTAAGTGATGCACGCCAAGTTGATCTGTCTTCACTAGGAATATGTGCTGTCTTCACTAAACTTTAGGTTATATCTGATGCATAATTAAAGAACCATCATCAGACAAGCAGTGAGCATTTCCACCCACCTTGCAGCTGGTGGAATACAAATGCCAGAGCTGTCCTCTTGGGTGGTGGCCCCTGGCAGGGTTTATTTACATACAAGTGGCCTTAACAAGTAAATAAAGATAAAAAATAGAGATAAACAATGAGGGACCACCTTGTTAAATTGTAGAATGACAGAACATCCAGGCTGGAAGAACCTTCAGGATCATTGAGTCCAACCATTAACCCAATGGTACAAAGCCCAGCACTAAACCATATCCCTAGTGGACATAAAGTGGATCAGAAAGGTGCAGTTCCAAGTCACAAATAACACCAGATTCCTTCCATTTGCTATTATCAGTCCATCATGCTGCTTTTCTTGCACTGGTTTCTTAAAGAAATACAGATTTAAGTAAATGAGTAAAATAACAGATCTTGATCCTACTGTGAAAGGTGGGAAAACCTTCAGCTGCCCAGCCACTGTGATGCAGATGTCTGATACCCAAGTGGCTGGTTAAAGCCTATAGCCTGAATGATCGAAAAGAACAGACCAACGGTCATAATCTGTCCTTTAGAAACAGATAAACCTGAGTGCACTTGACCATGGGATTTCAGAGATATTACAAGATTACTTCATACAGTCCTTTTGGACTATCAAAGCACTTTCCTAGGATGGGATTCCTGAAGCCACAAAGTTCTCCTTGTCACCAAAAAATAGAGGATGTCACATCCATCCAGTATTTTAATTTTGCTTTGGCAGGTGAAACAAATAATTATTGTAGTAAAGTGTCATAGAGGTATCCCAAAAGAGAGGTATCAACCTCGTTGAGGAATTCTAGCACCAAGAGCAAAAGAGGTCCAAAGAACCTAAAATCACTTATCAAGTGCTATAGCTGATTTAAAGTAATGTTAATGCTCTTTTGCTAAAACCTATCAGTATATGCAGTACATCAAAGAACTCAAATTGCCTTCCTGCTCATAAAATAAACCAAATCCCAGTGCTCCAGCAGCAGCTGAAGTCCACCAGAGTTTTTCTGGAGTCATTAATACATTGTCACCAACCAGACCACTGTTCATTAAGTATTTATTAGCCACACTGGAGATTTCAGCAGGGAAATATTGTTAACATTTTGCTAAGCAGACAATACTTCAGTTGTCTCTTTTTCAGAAGGTTATTCTGTGATGTTCCAAGGCAGAGAGAATTACTTGGATGAAGCAGCTAGTGAGAAATTGGTAAAAAAGTTAGAGGAAAGGTGATATCCATATTTTAATCTCTGATCAAACAAGAGGTTTCGGTCTATAGGAATCTGTGCACATAAATATGCAGCCATCAATGCAGCCATTCATCTAGTCCAACTCCTCTACAACAAGCAGGGACACCAACTAGAACAGACTGCTCAGAGCCCCATCAAGCCTGACCTTGAATGTCTCCAGAGATGGGACCTTCTCCACCTCTCTAGGCAACCTGTTCCAGTGATCAACCTCCCTTGGATTAAAGAGCTTCTTCCTCACACCCAGCCTAAATCTACTCTTTTCCAGCTTAAAACTGTGACTCCTCGTCCTACTGTTCCCTACCCTTGTAAACAGTACACTTGGGTCAGTGGTCAGAGAAAACCTTCAGAAAAGTAGATTTCATCAAAATTTTCTGCTTAAAAAAAATTTACAAATGAAAAAGATTAAAAATCAATCAACAAGGTCCTAGAGACAACTTCCAAAATGTTGGTTTATCCGATACGCCTGAACCATGTGTAAAAGGAACATAACACAGAATAAACTTTACCCTTCAGTGTGATGCTCCTCAAGAGCCATCAGGGAGTTAGTGTGAGGAGCTTCACCTTATTCCCCACTCATGAGGCTTCAGGCTGTCTCTACACACTCTATTTCCAGAGCACAATCTTTTCAGAGAGTTCTCACATCATACAGGCTTCCCTTGAGCTTTTATGGTCCTGTCCCCAAAGGGTTTTCTTTATTCTCTATTAACACCATGGAAGCTGTTAAATAAAGCCTTTTGTTTTCTTCCCACCCTGATGGATTTTGTTCGATAAACTGCCTCGTGTAAAAGCATCAGTGGAGTATCCTGCATGGATTTCACTTTACACACAGTTTACTGTCGCCAGGGAGCCAGATGTGCTGGGCTGGAACCTAAATCCTGAGCAACAGTGATAGAAATGGCACAAAAGCCAGAATGAAAGGCTCACGGTAGAAAACATTCTACACTGGTTTCCTGCCCAACAGCTCCTTTTTGTTGTGCTTAGTCCTATTTTCATGCGCAGGAATCACCGTGCCTGTCCCTACAACCAGGAGGAAGATATTTTAGCTTTGCATGCACAGTGGTCCTCTTACCCTTTTTCTCCAAAATAATTCCAGTAATGTAAAATGTCATGTCAGTAAGAAAAGTGTGCTGGTGTCCTCCTGATTATGCAAAATTGCTTCCTCATCACTCTGTTTACCTCTGCTCAACCGAAGTTCCCAGCTCTAATTGTTCCTTTGGGCTACCCGAAGAGGCGGATGCTGTGAAGTTGGCGGCTCACATCTCCCTCTGTGCTGTCCCTGCTCTGATCCAGAGCCCACAGAGGAGAAAACAGGCTTTTGTGCAGAAGGTGATGGTGCAAAGGAGCTGTACCCCCTGCTCCCCCCACACCACATTCATTTTTCTGGGAAGAACCAGCAGCAGAAAGGAAAGGAACCCACATTTTCTAAGTCAGTCAGACTTGGAAGGAAGGATAAAGAATTCCCAACTTGTAATTCCAAGATGTTTTTCAGCAAGGGGAAGAAAAACCTTCAAAGTTTCCCAGTAGTAAATTTACAGTAAGTTCTGAACTAACAAGAATGCACCGTGATGGATAGCAACAAAGTGCACGACCCACTTTCTCTTTCTGTTCAAAACAGAACAGTTTTGTCCATGTGGTCCTGTAATGAATGTGAAGCGCTATAGAGGACCCCTCTTGTACATGAAAAATGGGGAAAAGCTGGCTGAGGCCTTCTGCATTGAAATAAATGTATTTTTACACTGCTATTGGCTCAGTCTCGGGCTCTGCCATCTGTAGCAGAAATATTTCATGTGAAGTAGGCTCTTGACTGTGGTTAGATAATAAAGGATTATACTGAAAAGGTTTGTCAGCAAATATCTGCAAGGCTGCTCCAATCAGCCTGTGTGTGGTGATGACTTCACCAGACCCAGGGAGAGGCGATGGGCATTGCAAGCCCCCCTGTTGCACACAATATGCCACAGCAACCTATGTCAGGAGTTACAGAAATTCTGGTGTTTAACTAAAAAACCGTGGGTTTTTTTAACTGAAGCATGTAATTGGAAGAAGGGTCCTTTATGCTCCCAATAATATCGGTTGCATCAAGCCATGCGCTGGAATAAAAGGATAGCTGCGGTTTACTCATCAGCAAGGGGCCCTATTTAGCATTCCCTGCTGCAATAAACGTCCTATTGTCTGCAGCAGGAGCTTTGCCTGATGAAAACAAAAGAAATCCTGAATAGGGACAGAAATAACCCAGCACGGCTGCCTTGCCCGCAGCCCCATGGCAAGCACATGCACAGGGTCTCCTGCAGACACCCAGCCTTTGCCCAGGCATCCTGACCAGCGTCACCTGCAGTAGCCTGGGACTTGACCCAGGACCAGCACTTGGTAATTATTATTTTTGCTATTTGATGGAAGGGAGGCGAGTTGGAAATGATGGGTGTGAAGCTGGTGAGGTAGAGAGAGTAAGGAGCTGCAGAGAGAAACTGTAGCAACTTCTGGGTTTGACTTCATGGTGTCAGCTGCTGCAGAGTGTAAAAATCCCCCCCCCCAAAAAAAAACCCAAATCCAAAAAACCCCTATAGAAATGAGGACATAATCTCAAAACGTCTCAGAGCTGAGAATAATCTAGATAAACACTGCATTTAATCAAGCAGGCAGAGTTCCCTCTCTTTATGGCAATCATCTCCAAAAAGGAGTGATGTCATCACCTCTGCTTTTTCAATCCTGCTAAGTAAAAGCAAATCAGGGATCTATTGCCCTTATGTGATGCCACACAAACAGAGCTGTAGGCTCACTGTTTATTCACACCTTTCTAATGGTGATGGGATTTCCTTCTGGGGGTGCAGGAGAGAACATAATTCAGTCACCTTCCCCAACTATTCAAAGAATTAGTGCTCCTGGGGTTATTTTAGTTTTGGTGACTGGAGTAGAGGCTGCTTCAACAGGAGTCACAGCTGATGAGATGAACACAGCCAGGCAATTGAAGTAGCCTATCAGAGAGAGACTGACATGAGCGCCTCCCACTCCAAACCCTGTCCCTGCCTTCTGATAAGAAACAAGAAAATAATTTAAAATTAACTTGTTTTGCCTTTTCAAGACCTGTATTTCAACTCATACCATTTTAATTAAATCAAAATACCCAGGTTTCAGTTCAAAGTCCTAGAAAGGACAAACTATTTTTGTATTTTCTAAAGAAGAAGGATCAAAATCACAAGGACTGCTGGAGTGTCGGCCGCTCCTCAGGTTGGTTGTAATTTATGTTTAAATGCCATGCACGTGAATTACAGAAGAGGCTCTGTCATATCCTGTCTATTAAATTCCATATTCTTTCAATTAAAAGTGGAGATCGAGCATGTTCAAAAATTAATCTCTTGCTATTCCTTCCTGACTTCAAGCTTTCACTAAAAAATTTGGATCTCAGCAATTTGTCTTAGCCCCAGGGAGCTGGTGTGGGTGGCAGCTGTATGCACGAACATCCCAGCAGAACCAGAGCCATCCACCACCTCCTGGGTGCTCATGATGTGCAGCCAGATCCATCCCTCAGACTCACACTCCAGTAAGCCCCAGTACATGCTCACCCTCTCAGTTCTTGGACCTGTTCACTGCTCTTTCGGGGACAGCCAGAACCTCCCAACAAGCAAAATGCAGAAAAACCTCCCCCAGCCCTGGTGCCTCTCATATATTCCTTTACACCATGGCATGTGCCAGAGTTTTTTGATGGAAGCTACTGTTTCATCCATCTGGCTCCATAGAAAAGCTTAATTGCACCGTGTGGTTCTGGGTACTGAGAGGCAGCTGGAGCATCCGCCAGCCTCGCTGGTGCCTAACCCAGACAAGCATTTCCAACACCGAAATGTCAAGAGCAATAAGCATCAGTTACCTTCATGAGAAACCTGGGATGGGAAAACAGAGGGTTAGGGATGCCCCACCTACCTGGTGGGTTTAACCCTAAAAGAAGTGATGGCACAAGACCTTCAGCTTTTGGGGGAAAATCTTGGGAGTTCCCACTCTGTGCCTGTGTTCACTCATGTCATTTCTGAGTTTATCTGAGCAGTTGCTATGAAAACTCTACATATGCTTTTCAAGCTGATTTTCTTTGTTTCATATATAAATTTAATACAGCATGTAATGAATTAGGGTTAAAAACCACCCCATTTTATCTCTATTTGTTGTGAAGAGGGCTTGTCTCCATCCTCTGTGCATACACATATATAGAAAATAAAAGTATTTATACATATAAAAAATATATAAAGTATATTCATATACAAAATTCATATCCAATACAAAAAATTATTGTGTTTATATAAATCATACCACATCGACTGCTTCCTCTAGGGAGTTTGAGCTGTAGCACCCCCAAAAATCTCCCCACTGCCCTGACCAAAAAACGTCATCAAATTGAGGGTGGCAAAGCTCAGAACTGATAAGAAGTTCAGCCAAAACATTCTTTTATGCTAAGTCCTGCTACAATAATGCAGAGCAGCACGTTTCGTAGAGGTAAGAAGCTGTTTGTAAGCCTGTAAAAGATCCCTCTATAGAGCATCTTCTTTAAGGGAGAAAAATGCTTTCATTTATTTCAATTCCCCGGTTCCGTGTCAGCTTGCAACCACCAGAACACACTGAATTTGTGCTAATTACAGTAACAGGCTTTTTCTTTTCCCCAGTTCTGTACATCACCAGAGATGGGCATTAGGGTCTCACAAGGACTCTCAAGGTGGGATATTAAGCAGCATTAATGAAACTTGTAGTCAGCTTTCTGCCCTAAAAAAATAAATGTCAATGTTTTCCCTCTTTTTTACTTCTCCTTAATATTTTGTCTTGCCAGAATTATAAAATGGGCTACCAAGGAGATTTGCAGGCAATTTTAGAAAGGAATTGATGGAAGTAGGATTAGAATTTTTGTAGTAGGTGTTCTGACAATTTAACTACGATTTCTCTATCTACAGCAGGCATTACATAACAGAATTATATAATCACGATTTTGGTGTAATGAGAAGGGCTGTTCTAGGGCATCATATTCTTTATTTTTCTTTCTCAGATTATTTAGCTATTTAGATGCTTGAAGCATTCTGCTGGGCTGCCTGCCAGCTGCATTTGCGTGACTCTACTGACTTGTGTAGCGCTTCACCAATATTTTGAGTAGAGAACGTGACTCCAGCTGACCAAGACCCCCTCGTTTCATTTTATGGGATTCAATGGAATTTGAATAGGAGGCTGGAGCTGCAGGCAAGGCTATTTCCGTCTTTTTCTCTTGTGCACCTTCCTGCTGTGCTACACAGATGACAGAAATACTGTCTTAAATATCACTCCTTGCCCCAAAACAGTGGCATAGGCATAACTGCATTAAACTGTCCATTTTTGGAGCGCATAAAATCCTCTAGAGTTCAAGAAGTCAGGATTAGTCACAGACACAAGCTCTGGCACCTTAAACATCATCTTGAGTTTCCAAAGACCTTCAGCAAATTGCAAAAGGACTGTTGCAGGTTTTTTTCAGACCTAAAATCACTCCAAATTGACTTTTGGTTCTTTCTTGGGGGGTGTTTGTCAAGGAAATAAACGTTGAATGCTGCTGTTAATCATCTCCTCCATGTTTGAGTTACCAGACCTCCAAGAATAGAAAGCCAACAGCTAGCTGTTAGGGGATGGAGGTTATTGGGGAGATTATTAAATCTTTCCCTGTCTTTTCCCAAAGGCTTGAGAAGCAGTGGAGTGCTCCAGGTTTTCCTGCCATCAAGGTCACGTTTAAGCCATCGTTTATGGTTCCACACAGGAACTGCAGAAGAGAAAAGCTCAGCCAATCTCAGGGAGGGTATGAAGCCACATAAAGGAAAAGGGAAAAACCCCAAGGAACCAAATTTACACTCTTAGCAGACAGTAAAATGCATGGCAAAATGCAGAAGGTCACCCCATTGGCAAACAGGACACTGCATTCACAGCTCAAGATTTATGGCAGATGCTAGATGCACTGTGGTTATATCCCTTCTGCGTGGTTCAGCTCTGAGCAACCTTCCACCAAGGCACAACTTTTGCAACCCCATTTCTTTTCCTGTTCTTTTCCTCAAGCTACTCCTTCACTCTTCTTACCATGAACCTCAGCTACAGAGCTTGTTTTGACCATGTTTTCTCTATCCAACAACACTACACATGGTGCTGGTTCAAGTGACCCCTCCACTCACACTTAGTTCTTCTCAGTAACTGGAAAAAAAAACAGATACCTCACAAAAATATAAATTCAATTGTTTTTTAGCAGGCATGTCCCAATGACTAATAAACCTGCAGATGAGACACAGTCCATCAACCATCCTCCTTTAACTTCCAGCCCTCCTCAGGGGAGCAGAAGACACCCAAGAACATCAGAGGAGCTTTGCTTTCATTTTCTCAAGCACCTCCACTGCACATCCCTGAGACCTTCATCTAGAAACTTCAGCTCACAGAATCATAGGGTTGGAAAGGACTTCCAAAGGTCATCTAGTCCAACCCCTCTGCAACAAGCAGGGACATCACTCACTAGACCAGATTGCCCAGAGCCCATCAAGCCTGATCCTGAATGTCTCCAGGGTTGGGGGCTCCACCACCTCTGCAGGCAATCTGTTCCTGTGACCATCACCCTCAGACTGAAGAACTTTATCCTGATGCCCAGCCTCAAGCCCTTTTCCAGCTTAAAACCATGACTTCTCATCCTATCATTCTATGCCCTGTTGAATTATTCTTTCCCAGCCTTCTGATAGATCCCTTTGCAGTACTTCCTAAATGTGTGGAGGAAAACACATTCAACGGGAAGGACGAAGTTTTCGTCTCCTGTCACTCCTTCACTTTCACTGAAGCTGCAAAGCAGAGCACATATACGAGTTTATGAAGATGCAGCATCTGCAGTAAGTCCTGTATTACCATACAAATCTATTGTTCTCCCAGAAAGATATTCAATTGTAAATCCTGTTGCTTAACTTCCTATATGTTGGTCCTGATAGAAACTTCAACATGAACTTCTGGGCTTTTCTTTGGGCGGTGACTTTGAGGTGGTTCTAATTAAAAAACATTCATCGTTCATTTGTAGTTGCTCACAGTTTCTGCTTTATTGGAGGAAGCTGATGCTGCAAACAAGACTTGAAATCATCACCAGACAAAGTCAAGGAGATGCTGATCAACCCCATAGTACTCTGCCACTCTAGCTGCCCATGCAGAAAAATGTGTTCCTCTTGCTAGCAGCTCCCAGCCCCAAAAAATATTAATATTCATCAGATCTGCCACACTTGTCTACTGAAATTAATCAGTACATCATAATTAGCCAGAGCTTTGCACATTTTAGCACACATTTTAATAATTCACAGACAGTGACCTCAAGAATTTGAAGACAAAAAAATAAAAGGGAGACACAAAGGCTGCAGTTAAGTGTGACACTTGGGCATGTGCAGGCAGACGAGTCCCAACTGTGAATTCTTAAAGGCACTCACTGCCTTTTCACAGACATAGTGAAGGGAGAGAGGTCTGGAGGTCCCTCTGCCCAACCCCTGCTCACACAGAGCCATACAGACCAAGCTGCCTCCGACCTTGTCCAGGTGGCTTTTGAGTATCGCCACAGATAGAGACTCCACAGTAGAACTTAACCAAGGATGAAGGTAAAAAGTAGAAAGATCTCCCCAGGTTTGGCCCTTCAGAGCCCCATTCTCAGCCAGGCAGCTGTTTCACTGCTCACATGTCTCTAGCCACACCTAGATCATACTATGACCTCTGGATGACAGCTGCATTACAGGTAGCAATTCCATTGCAAATAACACAACTGAATGTTTCCCTCCCTCCCTCACAGTTCTGACGGCTCTCCCCTGACCAACGCTGCAGACATCTCTCATGCCACTGCACACCCCACAGCACAGATACACAGATCATTCGGGGTTGGAAGGGAACTCCAGGGGTCATTGAGCCCAAGCCCCGCTTTCTTATCTCTCTGGGCAATGGACACTAGTGCCATCCCCATACCTTTACCAGCTCACGGAGGCCATGCTTGGTGTTCATAAGAACTTCACCTTTATTAATGATGTTCCTTAGTCAAAGTGAACTGCTTTATGGAGGTCAGGTCTGCTGAGGAGTGGCTGGAGGAACAGGGAATCTTTAGCCTGGAGAAAAGGAAACTGAAGTGAGACACTATTGCTCTTTACAACTACCTGAAAGGAGGTTGTAGAGAGGTGGGGGTCAGCCTTTTCTCCCAAGTCACTAGCAATGGGACAAAAAGAAATGGCCTCAAGTTGTGCCAGGGGAGGTTTAGATTTTAGAAGAATTTCTTCCTTGACAAAGTGGTCAGGGTTTAGANAAATTTCTTCTTTGACAGGGTGGTCAGGGTTTAGAACAGGCTGCTCAGGGAAGTGGTAGAGTCACTGTCCCTGGAGAGGTTCAAAAAACAAGTAGACATGGCCCTGGGAGACATGGATTAGTGGCCATGATGTGGTCAGATGGGTGGACTAGACGATCTTGTAGGTCTCTTCCAACCTCAATGATTCTGTGATCATTAAAACTGATTTCAACTTCTTTGAAACCACATCTGTTCACAGCAGCTCCAGTTGTTCCCCCTGCCCCAGACTTTCATCATCCATATGATACTTGCAAATTTGCAGGGAGTTTTGAACCAATTTTGTTAAATTTCCAAAACCACTTCTCTCTGACCACTACCACGAGTAAAAACTGACCTCCACGGTCTTCTTCTCAGGCACCCAGCACAGGGCCACTTCTTCTCCACACCATGCCTGTTGCCAGCTCTAATTAATTTAATTTGGCTCCAGCTTTGCTGAGATGGACAGGCTCCACCACAGAGAAACACCATTTCACTGCTCATAAACCTTCCAGCTGGATCCTTCTAGAAAATGGCAGCAAAGGGGGGGATTTTTATCACTGTCTGACTCCCTCTCTTGCCCACCGTTGCTTCTTTCAAAGAAGCAAACTAGGTTCTTTATGCTTTAGCAGCAGTTTGATGCAGAGGATATGGACTTGTGGTGCTGAGCACACGACAAGTGGAGTAAATTATTGGGTAATTCCCATTATTTGGCTCTAAGCTGATTCTGGAATGAGAAAGAGATGAGTTGAATGACTCGAATGATGAATAGACAGGCTGATGCAATCTTTTAGAAATACAGCAGGTTTACAATGACATTTTCCTTGGCAAATAAATTTTCTCCACAAGAGACAAGAGGACTGGAATTACCTGTAGTGGTTAACACAGACATTTGCCGGTTTTGCCGCACAAGTCTCTGCGGATTTGATGGGGGAACAAGCTGTGTATCTGCGAACTCCAGAATTCTGATTCTGTCAGAAAGTCCACTGAGCAAAAACTACATTATCTCAGCAATGCTCCTGGAGCTGCACTTGCTGATGCTGTCTGAGGCTCCTGTCCTGGGAGACTGACATTAATATGAACAGATTCTTGTAGGGAAGTATAAAATGGAACCTGTTGGAAAATCTAAGCTGTTAACATTTTCATCTCTGACTATTTTTTTAAACTTCTTTTTTCAAACAGTGAGGAAAAACAATATCATCTTGCTACTCCTGATCGTAGAATCCCACACTGGTAACTCCAGGTGACATCCTTTCATCTCTTTCCCTGGAAACAAAGTCTGTCTGTTGTTACCTGTAAGCAAGTGGATGTTTCCCAATGTGTGTCATCCATCAGGAGCTTTCAGACTTGGGGCACAAAATGCAGATTAATAAATTAGTCTCTACATTTTGGGAAAGAACTGGGCACTTCCAAACACCTTCTTCTTTCCCTTTGAGGCATCTTAAGGACTGTCAGCTTAGGACAGTTGGGCTAAAGGTTAGACTCAATGGACTCAATTGCCCAACCTAAAGAATTCTATCATGTGCTTTCAAGCCGTTCAAGGATAACCCTGCTTCACCACAGCGAAAGACTAGAGCTGCCTCCCCTGTGGTAGAGACTTGCCCCAGGTAGTTTAGGATGCAGAAACAGTACCCGTGGGGGTGAAGTGTGCTCAGCCTTCAGTCAAATATGATTGTACCATAATGGCATGTTTTGGCACTTGTGACAGCTGAGGTATTTCATTAAAATAACATTTGGATTCAAGAAACTCCGACCATTAAATTCAGTGTATTATTTACTCTCCAGTTAGAGCTGACACAGATCTCAGCTACTCGGGTGTTACTGCATCATTTTGCAATTATTTCCCTTGACAGGTTGAAGGTGGCTTCATGCATGATAAATATTTATTGCCTTTTTTTCTTTTTTCATTTAATTCCATCATCACTCTGCTTGATGGAGAGACTGATACCTTCTAAAAGCCAGACCATCACTCTTTGGACCAAGAGTCACTAGAACTTTTTTGAGAGGAGCTCCAACCCTTGGCCAGGCTCATAGTTGCTAAAAGGCTTTGACCTTCTCCTCTGTATTAAAAATAAGAAATCTGGGGCAGTCATTATAATATTTTCACTTTTCATTTGCTTTGAACTTGTTTTTATTCTTTTCATAGTGATTTATGATTCTAGTGAGGATCTGGTTGTCTCCCTTGCAAGAAATACCAGTGCAGGTTTGGGCAGCTCTCACTTGGTGGGTGGTTCTGGAGTTCCTGCTCCCTCCAGAAGACAATTTATCATTTTCACAGGTAGCAAAGCCCACTTCCACCATATTTTACAACACGTTTCACAGCATCCTTAAATACCACTGAAAACATAACTTCAAAACTCCTGAAGGGCAAAGGCTTGTGCATTGGTGGCCCTATTTATCTGCTTAGGGCTTCGACTCGCAGAGATGACCTTCAGGTAGGAAAATAATAAAAAACAGAACAGCAGGGGGAAAAACCCTAAACCGATTAAAACGATGAATGCAAACCTGGAAAAGGAAAGCAGCAGAGCACATCAGTCCGCAGAAACCTCTGTCACTGTGATGCAGCAATAAATCCCAACAGCAGATTTGAACATCACATTCCAGACCTGGCTTCTAGACCCGATGTAGACTGATCACATCAAACAAGTATGAACAGATACAAAGACCACGAGAGAATGGACAGCTGCAAAGAGAAGGACACTGCATATACATTGCTCTTTGGTTTTTAGTACTTTTTTAATAAATAAATCATCAAACTGTTGGCTGGCAGGAGGGCAGAGAAGTCACAACTTGGTCCACATCCCAATCCTGGTTAATAGGATCTGAACACTCTCAGCCAGCACAGCCGGTCACTGAGAACCAGCTAACTGCCTAGCAACAACTTCCAGCCTGCAAAGCACAAGCTGATGGTGAAGAAAAGCTGGAAGAATCAGATATGCTGCTAGAAAGCTCAGGATCAGGAGAGAAGCTGAGTGTGCAGCTACATCCAAGAGCAACACAGGGACTTGACTGTCTCTGTAAGGAGTAGGGAAGAAGACGGACAAGGGAAGGAGATGGAGATGCTGAAATCAAACAAGGCACCTTTCCATATGCAGGCTGGGATGGGGTTACAAACAGTAAGAGGTACGTTTGAAACTTGGGATGAGCTCACATTTTTGCATCACTGGTGCCTGCAGAGCTGTTTGGGCAAAGGACAAGGGCTCTCCAGATAAAACGAACTGCTTGCACCACAAAATCAAACAAGGAAAGGACGGCACCCCCCACTTATAAGGATGTGCCACTGAACAACAGGCTTATGCCAGACAGCAGATCAATTCCAGCTTAAAATTGGTGTAAATCTAGAGAAAATCCTCTCTGATTAATGGCATGGCCTAGATCTGCCCAGGGATAAGGAAACTAATAAAGTCTGACCCATTGTCAGGGATTTAATTTGTCCCAGCAGTTGCTCCTCAGGCCAGGGCAGCATTTTCCAACTCTGGGTTTTCCCCGCGTGCTTTTCTTGTCTATAGGAATTGGCAAGAGTATGCTGAGAGGATACCTCGCTGTTGGTAATCATGGCACCCCAGGCTGCAGCAGGAAATGTTATCCAGCCATCGGTGATCTCAGTCTCCTTCCCTGAGAGCAAGCTAAATCTTACCAAAAACATAATCTCCAATTAAACGTGACATTAATTAAGTGAAGGATAATCATTGCTTTCTCCTGTGTTGAGAACTTTGAAGATCTCTACCGTATGTTTAAGCTTTTCTCTCTCTCGTTCTTGTACAACCCAACAGTAAAAACCCACATAATTTACAAGAAGTAATAAAAATGCAAAACTGTTTCCATAATTGTTGGAAAGTTACAGCACAATCAAATTTACAGCACAAACAGATCATCCAGGGAGCCACAGTTTCACAGCAAGTTTTGATGTGGTGGCATTCTCACTTTTAGTTGCATTTATCCTAACTTTATGGGGGTTTATAGTAATGAATCATAGAGTTCTAGAATGTATTGTGTTGGAAGGGACCCCCAGAAGTCATCTAGTCCAACCCCCCTGCAACAAGCTGGGACATCTCTAACTGGAACAGATTGCCCAGAGCCCCATCCAGCCTGACCTTGAATGGCTCCAGGGATAGGGCCTCTACCATCTCTCTAGGCAGCTTGTTCCAGGAATCCATCACTCTCAGATTAAAGAACTTTTTCCCAATGCCCAGCCTAAATCTGTCCTTCTCCAGCTTAAAACCACAACCCCTCATCCTATCATTCCATACCCTTGTGAACGGATCAGAATGAGCAAGTCAAAACTCAACGTTAGTCACTCATGTTACATTTTCTCCCTTCTTGACTTTGTGGTTGACAAAGCTTCAAACGAGTCTATAGATGGGGCAGAAGGCCACTAACTGCAAAAGCCAAAATGCCTCCTGAAAAGGTGTGCAAGGAAGATTCCTGAGAGGGTGATGCAGGGCTCTTGTCAGGACACACATCACATCACCAGTCCCAGCAAGGTCCCAACCAGAAAGCTTGCTGTAGGCTTTGAACACTCCAAAACGTCATAGCGAGTGTAAATGAAGAAGAAAGAGAGTCTTTAGGCTCAAACTAGAATGGCAACCTTGCAGCAAAAGTGCACATGGCAGCCTCGCTGAGGGCAGCAGATGAAGTCACAAAGGAGCAGAAACAAGTTAATTACATCCAAAACGTCTTAGCAGGGACAGGAGCTGGTGAGGGATTGTTCATAAGGGAGTAGCAAGAGGACGAGGGGCAATGATATTCAAGTACAGCAGGGTAGATGTAGATCGGATGTCAGAAAAAGACTCCTTACAACGAGGGTTGAGAAACATTAGAACAGGTTGCTGCCCAGAGAGGTGGTAGAAGCTCTATCCCTGGAGACATTCGAGGTCAGGCTTGACAGAGTTCTGAGCAGCCTGAACCACTTAGAAATGTCCCTGCTCACTGCAGGGGACTTGGACTAGGTGATATTTGAAGGTCTCCTCCAGCCCAGCACATTCTATGCGCCTATGAACAGTTACATCCCAAGTTCATCATGACCAACACTCACTATGGGAAGCAGCACCCCAACGTCAAGCCGAAGCAAGGTGCCTTTAAAATGCAGTTCACACATAATGACAAAATCATGTCTTTCACCCCCTAACCCTCATGCGGTTTCTCCTGCTTTTCAACTCAAATACCCACGCGAAGTGCTCCTCTGGTGTAGGAAGGGTCCGCGGGCAGGGCTGGCTCTGTCTATGGGGTCCAGGTGCCACCTTGTGTTCGCAGGCTGCATTTCAGGGTAGCTTCCACTCACGAATATCACAACATCAGCTCCTACATCTCATGGAAATGCTTGTAAAGGGGTTTGAGTCTCTTAACGCTGCATTAATTGCATATTGAAATGCCAGCAAAGCCATTCCATAATAAATACAGCTGCACATTACATAGACTTGAGTGGCTCACGCAATAAATTCTCGTACTTTCCTTGCACAACGTCTGGAAATCCTATTTCCATCCCAATCCCTCCTTTGGATTCAGGTATGGTTGTGCTGGTCATCACCATCCTCATTCTTTTACCCACCACATAATCAGAGCTGTGTGAAATTCTTCTTTTGCAGGCAAAAAGCCGGGGAAGGCGAGGGAGCTGGAAATTGTAGGTTTGCAGAAAAATTATGGGTTTGTAACAATGAACTGCTCAGGAATTAAAGTCGGATTTCCTGGAAAGGCACAGCTGAGAGAAATGAAAAACTCAGAAAAGCTGAAGTGTTCATTGGGAGATGCTCATAATGGTATAGAGAAAGCTTTCAGTGTTTAATAATAGAGCTAAATTTTAAGTGGAGAGAGAGAGAGAGAAAACTAATCACAGTTCAGTTCTTCGGTGGGGGATTAAAGCAAATAATTTAGTTAACCCCAAATAATTCACAGAATCATACTTCAGTTTAGGGTCTCCAGAGATCATCCAGTTCCAACCGTCTGCCATGGGTAGCAACACCTCTTACCAGACCAGATTGCCCAGAGCACCATCCAACCTGGCCTTGAACACTTCCAGGGACAGAGCAGACACAACCTCCCAGGGCAATCTGTTCTAGTGCCTCAGCTCCCTCACAGGGAGGAATTTCTTCCTCATATCTGATCTAAAACTGCCCTCTTTTAGCTTGTACCCATCCTCCTTGTCCTATCACTAGAATCCCCCATTAAAAGACCCTCTGCAAGTCAAATCCATCATCTTTTCTGACCTGCTGGCTCATGGGATGCTCCCTGGGGCTCAGTCACCAGAAAGACATGCATAGGAAAAGCTATAGGAAAAACTATTCAGTAAAGTCTCCTAAAAACAACTGGCAGTTCTATACGTCTTGGGGTACAACCATTTCCCAAAGGGTTCAAAGTTTTGTCCTTCGGCAGAGTCACCTGCAGTCCCACTCTTTGTATTTTATTTTTTTTAATTCCTACTGCTTAAAATAAAATCAGGTTGAGTAAAGATTCAGTAGAATTTGAAACCCAGATGCACACAATAGTGCACATAGGATGTGGTCCACTCAGATGCCATTTCTTTGCTGTTTCTCCCTCCTTTCTGTACTGCTTTCTCTCCTTTTCCATGTGAATGAAGGGTATCACCTTAATTTTACTGACAGACCGTACACTGTCAGGTATTGCCCTGTTTTCCAATCAGCAAGGTCAGAACTAGCTGGGATGATCAAACTGCCCTAAAAATTCCCATTGAGGAGCCCTCATTAATGTCTATAAATATGTGAGGGGTGGGTGTCCGGAGGAAGGAGCCAGACTCTTCTCAAGGTCATCTGGTGATAGGACAAGGGGCAATGGGTGCAAGCTGGAACAGAGGAGGTTCCATAGAAATATCAGAAGGAACTTCTTGACAGTGAGGGTACCGGAGCATTGGAACAGGCTGTCCAGGGAGGTTGTGGAGCCTCCTTCTCTGGAGACATTCAAGACTCACCTGGATGTGTTCCCGTGTAGCTTGGTCTAGGTGATCCTGCTGTGGCTGGGGGATTCGACTAGATGATCTTGAGAGGTCCCTTCCGATCCCTAATGATACTGTGATTCAGCAGCTTCCAGAATCTGGGTCTGGGCAATCGCAATATAAAGTAATGAAGACTTAGAGCTCTTTCCATTTTCTTTCCCTATAACCCAGATGGAACTAGACTGAAACCAAGGAAAGATTTCAAATAGAAATGAAGGCTAAACAGCACATTGTTTTGCACAGGCTTCATCAAGGATGCAAGTCACTAAGTACTACCTGTTGGGATAAGGGCTGTGAAAAGACCAAACACAAACACAAACTTTTAGTCATTCAGAAGAAGTATCAGTAGCACTTGCTTCCAAACCCTTTAATCTTTTACCTCTATAGAAAATAACCTGTTTTGCTCCATTTAGATGCCCAGTAAAAGAATAAAAATTTCCAACCCAGAAGACTTGCAATTAATCCTTAATCCTTTTAATAGTCCTTCTAAAGCAAACTAAATCTCTAGGGATTAGTGTTGTGCTTGTTACCCACTTTGTAAGGTCAGAAAGACAAGTTGGGTTAATGGCAATTAATTTCTCTGTTTGTTTATCTGCACATTTCCAGGGGGAATAACTATTGCTGAAACCCATGCACCCTCCCTATGAAAACAGGGAAAATGTTTGAAAATCCAAAGCACAGAATGGTTTAGAGGTTGGAAAGGACCCTCAAAAATGATCCAGTCCTAACCCTCTGCCATGGGCAGCGACATCTTCTACCAGACCAGGTTGCCCAGAGCCCCATACAGCCTGACCTTGAACAGTTCTGGGGTGATGGAGAAGCCACAGCCTCCCAGGGCAACCTGTTCTCAGCACCCTCACTGGGAGGAATTTCTTCCTCAGATCTCATCTAAATCTCCCCTAGATTTAGATCAGATCTTGGAACATGCTGAACACCACTGATTAGTGGAACACTTCTCATTACCTGCTTTCTCCGAGCAGCATGTTGAGTTCATTTTTGGTAATAATAAACCCATCACTCCTGTGCTGAAAACAGGTGCCTCTGATATGTTTCTTCCTATTTTCCTCCTAATTCTGCCAAAATGAAGCTCCACGGTATCTGCCTCTGACTTGGAGTGACAGACAGACAGGTGCTGTCAGTGAGGTGCCTAACACCTGTGCCATTTGTTGGGCTTTTAATGTGATTCAATAAGGCATAAAAGCAAGACAAAGCAGCAGCATGTGCAGCTCACCTTCGGTGAGGTAGCCTTGCAAAATGTATAAAAAACCCTCAAATATTTGGATTGGATAATAAAGAGCATCGTCTTATAGGGTTGCCTTTTATTACTCTTCCTTACAGCCTTCCCCAAGTAATAAACACCAGTTCATAATCACATGGACTTTCATTGTATATAAAGGGAATAAGCTGCAGACAGCATTATCTGTCTACCTAAAAATAAAGGAAAACCAAATTACAAGAATATCTGCATTTCAGGACTACTGAACGTCCAGCCATTTGATGCCACCTGCAAGAGCACCTCAAAGGAACAAGGTCCAGCAGTGGTTCCCACGCCTAGAGCCTGGCCATGCAGACCAAGGTTAAGGGTATAACAGCACAAGAGTGTAGCAGCACATAAGAGCAGCAGTTACTTGCAGAAAATGAACTCTTTTCTCCTTCACACCACAAAGTAGCATGGTTACTTCCCAACAATAATTCCACTGGGCATATTGGTTCCACTTCACCCGGACAAGTCTAACCTGCAGGGTGATGGGAAAAAGACTGGAAGTCCAGACCCTAAAGTCTAAATAGCTGTGCTCAGGGTTTTGCTCACACGACATTGCTCACAATGTTGTAGTTGTGACTCATTACAGGCTCCTGCTCATTGTGATGCCACCTGCCTGAAGGGTCAGAAATTCAGGTGACTGCACCTTGCCCTTGGTGAGGTTCATGTTATGGTCAGCTAGGGACAAATCCAACTGCCTCTCACTGAGCCAACCTTGAGTTGCAGTCAGTATCCTATGGAACATATTGACACATGAAAAACCTCCTGTTTTATAGTCAAATTTAGCATCATGGCTGTTCTTTCTATTCAGGTTAGATTTCCACACCAGTTAATATACTAATAAGGGAAAATCCTAGCACATAGTTGTTGCTCAGGAACAATACAATAAGCATCGTTCTTTCATATTGAGATGTCAAACAGGATTATAAATACACTTTCCCTAGTGCTTTTTAAGTCTTTTGTGTTGTTGTTCTATTAAGTAAAATTCACATTTATACTCCAACTATCAGCTGCTCTTCCCACCAAAGCATCGGAATCAGCAGCTATATTCAGCCTTGTGAAGGGAACCTGTTTCGCAGGGCATCAGTGCATTCTCTGGAGGAAAGAATGGATGAAAAGAAGAAATCTGCACAATAGATGGTAAAGAAAGTCCTTGTTATTCCTCATACATAGCAGACCTTGTTCAGTAGCCCTGCTTGTGCAAAAAGTTAAATGCGACCTTTGTGTTTCTGCCAAGGTCAGCAAATGCTGGTCATGCAAGTTTAAGTTTTGCCTGGGGTCCTTTTATTTAACCTTACACAGCAAAAAAAAAAATCACTTAAAGATATCTAAAATCTTGAGGGGAAAAGAAGACCAGGTGCAAGTGGAAAAGTTTGGGACAATTCAACATCATTTTCATTTTTTCTGACTCTGAGATCCACCACTTGGGAATCATCTAGGGTTGGAAACGCAAGTTTGTAGAGAATTTTGAAAGATGCTTCCTAAGGATCACGCCTGGAACTCTGCTCCAAGCCAGCCCTGTCCTCAATCACCTGCCTGTGCTACAAAAAAAGGAGCAATTCTTGTGTTTAAGTCTGCTTTCGGCCCAGAGAAGTAGGACATGAATAACTGACCAGTTAAGGATCCTGCCAAGTGTTCTGTGCGTTTTACTCTCTCTATAACAGTGATTTATCCAAGGGCAAACAGAAAAACAGGCAATTTATTCAGACAGCTTCCACCATCATAAAATTTGGATGGGACACCTTGCATAGGAAAATAAGAACCTCTAAGTGCTATTGCTCATCATTCCAGCTAAACCTGACCCAAACGGCTTTTTTAAAGGTTCAACAAAGTCTGATCAAGCGGTTATTTCTGGTTTTCATGCACCTTTGGCACTTTCAGGTTCCAGCTGAGACGATGAGCTGAAATACCATGACAGGACATTCCTGTGGGCTGAAACTGAGCACACTTCTTTATGTCGGTGGTTGCAAGCCTAATTCATCACAAGAAACCTGGATAAGCTTTTGGGTGCTTGGAACTATGTGAAGCAGATTAGAATTCAGCGTTTGCATAGGCACAGCTAGGGGTTCTTACTTTTTTATTTCCAACTCACCAGCAAATTCCATGGATGAGCATCTCAGCTGAAGCTGAACTCCAGAAATCCATGAATGGAGGAAAAGAAAATACAGGCAGGCACTTCTATTACTCTAAGGCATCAGCCCCTTAGATAACGATACTTGCATGGGTGGGTTTATCATCACTTCCAGAACATTTCCATGGTGGTTCTTTCTCTTGACCTTGGCTCTGACAAATTTCTCTTGTCTGCACCTTACAATCGTTTCCTTCTTTGCTAGTTTCAATCCCAAAGTTTATAGGCTTCCTATTTTAGAGGAGAAGGGGTTATAACTCAACCATAAAACTTTCTTCCAACTCAGCCATGGAACAAGTTTCTCAGCCTGAGAAGTTTTTTAAAGAAATAGAAGAGGAATTTGTGAAGGCTTTAAGTTGAAGTTTACTAGCTTCAGCTAAGTTATTTACTTTTTTAAGGTTCTTTTTAATAATCTATTACAGCTAGATCAGAGGTAACTCCTGGAAATACATTTCTAGATTTTTCTCTGGTTTTCTAGACAGCACTTAATACTTTCCTATTGCATTGACTCTGAAAGGAGATAACCAATACTAAGGAACAGTTGGGAAGACAACTCATCAGTGTTTATGGCAACAACCAGACTATCATTTTCCCCTTGGGCATTTCCATATGGCTCAGAAGGACATGATAGTTAGACACATTTGGACAAATCCTGATCTCTTACCCTGTGGAAGCATTCACTGATGTGCTTGAACTCCATCCCACCTGCTCCCAGATGCTGCTACCTCCATCAAGTCGCTCTCCAGCGATGTGCTATTTCGAGTTCAAACAGGATCATAATTTGCTCTTCCATGATTTAGTCCTCCATCTGAAACCTCGGGGAGCCAGGCTTTTGTTTTCAAAGCTCTTTTTTTAGGAGGCAACCTGCAAACACTGACATGTTCACAGGCCAATCCCACAGTGCTGTCTGATATCTGCTCAGACAAAAAGGGACCTTGGAAGTTCATCTGTTACATTTCATGGGGAACAGAGTCAATGTAAGATTTTCTAGCTCTGCATCCAACCACATCTTGAAACTTTTCAGTGACAGACTCTCTACCACTAGCAAAACAAATGATTACTGAAGTGAAGAGATGCAATTTTGGCAGACGGCATCATCTTAAAGCAATGTAGAGCTGTAAGGGCTTGTTGAAAGAGCATCTCGTATCCAAGTAAATTCTGTTTAAAACTAAGAAACACAAAACAGGATTTAAATGAGATCTCGGTGGATACAGGGATCGTCATTTTGTGCTTAGGCATGTAACATGGAAGAGAAAGTGTAGAATGGGGTACTAAAGCTTAGGCTGCCTATAAATCACATACAGTTTTTAAAAAAAGTCATAATGATAATTTGAAGTTGATCCATTTTTTCACTGGAAACACTCAACTGCATTCCAGAATCATGAGTGGCTCAGTCATAATTTCCCTTGAACAGACCTAGACCATCTTTTCCCCATTTCATTCAATTCTCCAACATAGTTTCTAACAGGTTATGTCAGCCAGCCCATACTCAAGTTTAGAAAGCAAATTTCTGTAGCTAAAGCAACAGAACACGAAAACATTCACATGCTGAGCTGAACACAAGGAAAAAAGTACAGCCCAAGGAACTTTATTAAAGAACTGCACTCCAAAATCATTATTTTTATATTTAACTAGGGCTTCAAAATGCCATTAAAAATTTAGGTCAAGCACATGATGTCCAAAGATTCTCAAGTAATACAAGGATAAAATTATCTGCCAGGAATTTGTGTCCACCAGTGGGTAGCAGCAGGTAGCAGTTAATTGAAAAGTGGCTTATCTCTAATTATACCTCTATATCCTCCTTACCAGCCATATTAGAGCGAATACACAAAAAACATACTTAAATACTGTAAAAAGAATATTCGGAAATGATGATACCCTATTTTAATCCATGTTTTTAAAGTCCTGTTGAGTCTGATATAAAAAGACTGTTTGGAAATGAGGATGCTCTATTCTAATCCCTGTTTTGCACAAGAAGCTCTGCAAAATCCTTTTTTGATTTGGGATGTACGTGATGGTTTCTGAGTTACACTCAGAACAACACAGTTTATGGGGTTGCTCCCACAAACATAAATTTTAATTCAACTTTACCTTTTTTGTTTCTACTTTTTTAATTCTTGAGTTAGACTTTTTCTGGGCTTTTTAGAAAAGAATAAAAAAATTAGAAGTGGGCTTATGGCTTGAGGTATTGCAGCTAGATATGAGTAACTAAGAGATGCTCCACAGACTCTCAAAATCCACACTATTGTTGGCTTTTGTTTGAATTTCTTTGGAGACTGAGGACATTTTGATCCATCAACTGCTGCTGGCCCTTAGCTACAGAAGTGGTATGGACACAGAGTTTCACATTTCATTGTCACAAAGCTCATACCGAAGAAATGGCTTTTTAACTTGTAAGGGACAAATATAGCTTCTTAACCACACTAGCCCCAAGACCAACAGTCTACCATTACAGCTGCTCCTTCATTCACAAGGTCTGGTTTCCAGAATACAGTGCCCATAAGGACAATAGCATTTCAATTTCTTAGCGTCTCCGCACTGGGGAGAGGTGGTACACCCACCTGTGACCAGGAACCAGCCAAACAAATATGTCCAGATAATGTGGGACCTTCTCAAGTAACAAAATGCCTTACAAAGGTGCATGTAGAGCCCCTCATCTAGAAAGTAATTAGGACAATGTCCATTTTGTTGAAGTTTGCTGAATCTGCACTGATTTTTCTGGGAAAAAAAGAATCAGTAAAATCACCAGGTGCTATTGAACAGTTCTTCGTCAGCCTTCTTACAGAATCTCAGACTGTTATGGGTTGGAAAGGAACTCAAAAGATCATCCAAGTCCAATTGCCTTTGCTGCAGGCCCCTCTCAGAGATTGGAAGGTCACTATAAGGTCTCCATTCAGGCTGAACAACCTCATCTTTCTCAGC
Source organism: Upupa epops (assembly GCA_013397515.1). NCBI lineage: Eukaryota > Metazoa > Chordata > Aves > Bucerotiformes > Upupidae > Upupa > Upupa epops. The sequence continues at coordinate 237,425 of VZRI01001471.1, forward strand.
CTGTTGCAATAAAAGAGGTGGTCCAGCACTCTGAGCGTTTTGAGATACCACTTTCCCTTTACTTATTAAGTACTAGTGGTCATATATATGTGATTAATATTTAGCCCTAAAGGAAATACCAAAGATTGTACAGACGCACCAGACACAAAACACCCCAGTCTAAGCCAGGCTTCAGCAGACCATGGTCTCTATCCCAAAGAAACTTCAAGTCTCAGCATTAAAAGCAACAACAAAGAGAAAACTTTGAGACTGAAAAACAAGATCATATAATGATGCTGAGTTAGCAAGAGCATAAAGCAAAACAAGATAACTGATTTTCCAATTGCCTTTAATTTGGAGAATTCAACACTTAAATAAAGAGAAAACTGTGGAAACTTATTGAAGCCAGAAACCATTAGGAGACTCTAACACTATATTAGTTTAAAGGGATTCTGTCAAGTGCAATTTTAGCTTTTTAAATTTTTTTCCATGTAATTAATGCCCCTGCAACATTAGTCACACTGTCTTTGAAGCTGGAAAATAGAGTTTGCTTCCTTATCTTCACTGACATTGAACTTCCTTTCCCATCTTCTATGGAGATACTACACAATGGTTCTGTTTCGGTTACAGTTTGGGTTCTTTGTTCATTCTGCACCAGTGTGCCCAGCTGTTTTCCTTTTCCCTATTTTCTCACGGACATGCATGATGTTTTGTGAGCAGATATAACCTCTCCTGGGTTTTAGAACACAGAGACGGCAAAGAAAATAATGTGGAGACAGTTAGAGACAGGAGACAACACTTTGGATACTGCTTATACCAAATCTAGAAACAGTATTAACTTTTTATTTAATTAATGTTTTATTATGTACTTTAAATAAACTTCTATCATTATTTACTTTTTATTTTACCAATACTAGATGGAAAATATTGGAATGTGGCTGTATAGGGTGTTTTCCCATGAATGGAAGGACCAGTCAAAGGACCCCTGAGGACAACCAAATGCTTCAAGCCTCTTGGCTCACTCTTCATAAAGAATCTCAGAGATGCTTTTATGGTAACTTAAAGAACCAAGAAAACGTTACACCGTAAGTTGCTGATTTATCTGCTATAGATTTTTCTACCACTTACTTTATACCATAAATTCACTCTGATATTTTTCTCAAATAAAATTTCTTCAAGTAATTTTAAAAACATCTTTATCTTCTGGTAATCATTTATCACACACCCCATATTATTTTTTGTTAGAAGCTTATTTTATGGTTTATGTGCAATACTTTACAAGTTGTTTGTGCCAAAAAGATCTGACAAGTACCTACAAGCGACATATTACTGTAAGAGCTCCAATTGCAGCCAGTTTAGCATCTGTCTAAATCACACTTCTTCCCACAAGGGAACCACCGAAGTCAACTGGGCTCCAGTATGTGCTCTCTGCATTAACCTACATCTATTCCCACTGAGGATAATGGTAAAACTCCCTGGGCCAAGTCTAAAGTACTTTTGAAAATCCATTTGCAATCCATTGGCATTTTAAGGAGCATTTTCCACAGGGCCGTGTGTGGCCTTAGCATTTGCTCTAGGCTAAAACTTGGCATACAAGATCTTTTCACCAGAGACTATTTTCCTAGGATAACTCAAAGTTACTCCTTCCTCTGTTCTTCAAAAATTGATGTTGTCAGTTTTGTGCTTTAAGTAAGAAGCAGAGTTTATTAGTTTAAGTGACTTCAAAAAGTCCGGATGAGCATCTTCAATCACACACAGAAATTACAAGTCTTGTCCAGAATGACAAGGCTCAAATTTTCAGCCACGCAGAGGGAATCCTCAACTGTTTTTATTTCATATGGTCTCACTCCTACCCTGTGGGCTTGGAGACCTTTACATAAATCCACATTCTATCAAAGATCAACACATCTTCATAACTCAAGACACAAACAGAGAATAAATATGGAATTCAGAGACAATTTCAGCCTGTAGATAGGGAACACACAAGTGAGGGGAGAAAGCTGCCTTTTCAAACATATCCTTTGTTCTACCTTAGAATTCAGACATTTTAAGGATTTTTAAGCCAATTGAATCTGTACAGATCTGTCATTGCAACAATAAACTTACCTTTTTTTTTTCCATGGCTATTCCCTGCAAGTCCTTTGTGATCTTGCATACCTCACACACAGGAACTGTGCTCATGTTCTCAATACTCTTCATGCTGCACTGCTTAAACAACCCGATATTCATGGTACTCCAGGCCCCTGCTACCCATTATTGCTCTAGGAAACTCTGGATAATTAAAAAATAAAAAATAATTAATGATAAGTAATACTATTATAAATAAAGAAGGAGTGGCATTTTTGTGTCTGCAGTTGCAATCAATTACCACAAGCTCCCAATTGCAGTTGGCTCAACACTCATTTCTAACAAGAGCCACCAAGAGTTGTATCATTAGTTAGTTCCTTCCCATCACCCAGCAGACTGCAGGAGGTGGGCAATGGCTGCAGCTAACAGCAAACCCCCCAGCGAGCTTCTCAGAAAGGGAGAAGTCAGTCAGACCAGGAAATATGTAGGGAAGCCAGTCATGAGCTTTCGGAAAATACTTCACTAGCTGAAGGACTGAGAGAGATCCTAAATATTAAATCTTGTGGTTGTGCTGTCCCCAGCACAGATATATTGCTGCCTTAGTTATTTGTTTCTAATAATAAAACCAGTATTATTCATTCCCCAAACTTTAAGCCCTGCATATCCCAATATGTTGAGCAACAGCAGTCTGAACTCTGGCTGTTACTTCTTTCACTACTCACTATCCCCATATGACAGATGATGATAGAGATGACCATGATGACCTTTAATTCCCAGTGCCAAAGTAGCCGTTGTCATCTCGCCTGAAGCTGCCGCAGCAAACAGAGATCAGCTTCTCCATCAGCAGACACAAAAATCAGGGCAGGGAACACCCTCAGCTGCTCTGAGACATTGAGCAGCACTTTTCTTTCAACAAGACCAGAGGACAAGTACTAGACAACCTGGGTCAAAAAACCACAGAGCCAGTGAAAGGCACAAAAAATGCCAGAAAACGTAGAAGTTAAAGCTCAGCCTACCCCAAAAGGTTCATTTTTCTCAATTTTCTGCTCAAACACAGCTTAGATGAATAAAAATCCCAACCCAGTGTGCGCACCTCACCTTTCCTGCAAGCCTCACCAAGCCCTGGCAAGTACAATTCTCTTGTTCACTACATCTTACTCAAATCTTACCCCCAGGACATTGTCATGGGCTCTTTGTTTTATACCTTTGGTGTAATACATTAACCGTAATTCCAGGTCTGCTTGTGAGCTGTGTGTGAACACCCCATTGGCTGAAATATTAAACAATATTTTTGTTCAACCAGTGTTTAAAATCCACGAGTTTCTCCCTGGCTTAAGAAAATAATTTTCGCTAAGGGGAGTTACACTGCTTGAAGCATTTAGCTTCGAGAAAGAACTATAATTTCAAGCTGATTCCGCAAGCAAATCTCATTGCAAGAGCACATCTGGAGCATTTTTAAATGTGCTGAGTGCTGACATAATTAAATGGCCTCTGAAACCGTTGATTCAGTCTCTACAGCTGGGATGCTGCGAGACAGGCATGTAGCCTCTTCTATCACTCATAAAACAGGATTGTTTGATCTCATCTCAGCTAAGCAGACAAAGAAGATGGGAAAGAAATGAAAGAACTCTGCTTTTCCCTTGATTTCTTAAAAAACTGAAGGGACAATCTACGTCTTTGATGCACCGTATACTTTGTTTTGTCAGATGGCTGCTGCTGTAAAAGAGAAAATCTTTTCCTAAGAGAGAGAAACAAATGAAAAGAAATGGGGGAAAAGAGGAAAAAAATGAAATGAAAAGCAAGTAAAAGAAACACTGAACCACCAAGAGAAAATAATAAGAGGCCTCCTGCAATGACCATGTCCTGCTGCCATTAGAGCTAATCATCAACATAAAGCCATCCTGGCTGCAACATGCCTAAATAAAACTGAAAATACACACCTGAGGAGACCAAAGAATGGGGACCATTCGTTTCCTTATTTTATGCTTTCAGTGCCACAGTTCTCTCTGTTTATAGTGCAGTAATCCACAGGTAGAATTCCATAACTTCAACATTATTTCTAGCACAACTATCTCTATATTTTACTGTGAATTATAGAAGTATGTGAGAGTAGATCCCACTTCTCAAGCAGAATAAGAACTGATTCACACCATGAGGAGCTAATTTATACAGCTGGTTGCAAACTATCCTATAAACAAGCCCACTCTCATCAATTTCCCTCATTAATCCTGGTTTGCTAATTCATTCTCCTATTCCTCAGAGTACAGTTACCCAACCTATTGTTTTTGGGAGATGGTTTTCCTTGTAGTCCCAGCCCTCACTCCTGGTTTGGGGTGCTGCAGGAGGGGTAAAGCAGCATCTAGCTTCATAGGAGCAGCGGATCCCCTCCCTGACCTAGTCTTCCCCTTTGTAATAAAGAAATCTGTGTTTATTAGTGAGGAATAGTGAGGAAAAGCATCTAAACACCTCAGCTCTGCAAACAGGAATCACTGCAGCATCAAGACTCAGAGACTTCTATTGAAATATAGATAGTTGTCTTCATGGTATCAAGGTCTACACCATGTAAAAAAAATCTGTGTCCAAACTGGAGGTCTTCAGAAGAAATCCAAACCCTACAGGGTCAGGAGTTTCATCTTGTGTTCCAAACTTTACACAACCTCAAGCTTTAGCAAGTGATGAAGAATACTGCTCCTGACTAAGAAAAAGCATCACTTTCGGCTAACGGAACACCAGTATGATGACACAGGCAGGAGACACCCAGGCTCCAAACTCCCCCAAAAGTTCTCACTCAGGAAAACAAGCAGCCCAGAACAAGTGCTAATGCCAGTCCTTACAGCACATTTCAGGTTCTGTGGTAATTACCATGGTATAAATCCTAGAAACAGCCAGTGCTGGAGCTGATTTCAGCGTCAGCGTGAAGCCAAGCACATAGCGATGCACATAGGGGTTGTAGTAGGTTCAAAAGTCAAGCTCCAAATACAAAGCAGAGGTGAAAATCCCTGGGGGATGAAAAAAACAAGGTATAATTGGCCTTTGTCAAACAGCAGACAGCGAGTTGCACCTACCTCTATGGGAGAATATATTTCCAAGTTTTTCAATTAATGATAATCCTAATGTTGCTAATCTATTGTACACCAGGCAGTGATGAAGTATTTGTTAAAAATTTATCTGCTCTTTATTCCTTAGAGTTACAAATCTTCAGCAAGCCCTCCATCTAGTATATCGTAAAGTAAAAATTACCCAAAAAGCAGATTGCAATTAATCCATAACATTGCAGCAAATTTCAGAAAGTGTTCAGACCAGAGGGGCTGTTAAGAGACTTGAGTCTCCAGGGTGTATCGAGTCTGACTGTACATTAAAGAAGTGACTAGCGAAGTCAGAAGAAGGTAAAATGATTTTTCCAAAAACAGGTGTGCTGTCACTTCTATCAGTTTTTGGCAAACGCAAGGCGAGCTGAATCACGGGGTGCCAAGCGTGTGGCAGATTGCAAAGACTGAAGTGCTTTGCTTTTTTTCTGCACCATTGCCACCTAAGTTGGTCATGAGAAAAAAGAATTAATAATTAAGGGCAATTATCTGACTGAACACTTTTTTAATATGCTGAACTCAGGCCTGGTGTTGCTTATGAATAGCTTACGGCTCTTTCTCGGCAGACCGTGAGGCTTCCCCATGCAGGGGAGGTGAGAGGAGGGGGATGGCAGGAATGCCACGTGCTAACCTTATCAATTTTACTTGTTTTGACTGGTCACTTAATCTTACCTCTTGCAAATGCCCCATTCTTCTTCTCCATATGCTGCTTATCCCTTGGCTGCTCACCAGCCCTGAATGCCAGAGGTTAAGGAACGGAAAAAACACTTACTTCCTAATTAAATAGCCATTTGGCAATCTGAGCTGCAATTTTGCTGCCTTGGTTCTTTCCCTTCTTATGTTCAGCTAGACTAGCAAAGATTTTTACAAAATAAAATCTTCAACAATAGAATTAAAAACCTGTTAAAACAAAACTGATCTGTGACTTTTGTTGCTAAAAAGATCCCCCCCTTCTTGTCAGCTTTGTTATAAGAAGAAAAGAAACATGATGTGAAAAGTTGAGAGATTGGAAAGAGATACCTTGAACAAGGCTCCTCAGAGCCTCAAGACACACCAGCAAAACCTAAGCACTACTGACTGGGGTCCAGGTAGAATGTTTCGCATTAAGCCCCAGGATCTTGGTAAAGAGGTTTGTCTAAAGCCCTCAAGCTCCAGCCATTGCTGCTGAAGTGCATGGAAGGTGAAAATCCTGGGAAAATTAGTTTAAGTAGTGTTATTTCAGTCAGTGCGTGGCTGGTATGGATGCCCAGAGCCGCATGGCATACCCCCTTGCTTGTAGTGAGATGTCATTGCTTGATTCTATGAGTCTGACCAGCTGAACATCTGACTGGTTGCAGCTACTGACTTTGGACAGCATTGCCCAAACATTGCTGCATTCCCCAAGACAGTAACTACCAAGAAATAGCAATTCGACCCATGCAATCAATACCGAAACTGGGTAGAGATGTGTTGGGTTTTTGAGACCAAACACTACACGGCCAGGTCTGCAATCCAGGGAATTAACACAGATCCTTTCTCTGGTATGTTCTGTTAGCCTTTCTGCTAATTTTTCTTCTCCTCTTTGTGTCCTGCAGGTCGATGCATCCATTTAAATGGAATATTTATATCTCCTGCCCAGCAATCTGGATTTCACCCGCTGTTAGAGACTATGCACTATTATTTTTATTTATGTGCTTCATGATAAAGTCAACTATTATACCAAAAATATCTTTTAACATGTGGCATAATTCTAACATATTGCTGTTCCAAGCCACTAAGTGCTATAACCTAGCTTCACTTCCATTTTTACTACTTACATATATGCCCTCTATATATGCTTTCATATATGCCCTCTATATATGCTCTCATATATGTCCTCGTATCAGGGAAAAAAGAAATCAAACCAAGAGTTAAAAGAAAAACTAGTAACTTCTGCTACTTATGTGACGGTACGTAGCTTTCTTTTACAGAGCATTTCCAGTATCAGAGCAATAACTTCAGACTAAATTGTACTCATGGGGTCACGAATCCTCTTTAAGAAGCCCTGTTTCCCAGGAGGTGGGCAGAAGGTTTGCTTTTGCTCCTTCTCTGGCTAAACGTTGTGTGAATTATGTGATAAAAGCAGATGGCCATACTCTTTCTAGATATGGTTTAAAAAAATCAGGCTAGCTTCGAATAGTCCCCAGGGCCTTTTCTCAGAGCATTCCTCTACAAGGAGAAACAATTATTTTACTTTTCTGGCTGCTATTGTCTCCTGCTGAGGGAATACACATACAGTAATGATGGACTCCGTGAAGGGTGAAATGAATGCTGCTGCTGTTTCTCTATATTCAGTGGTGAAGAAGTTCGGTTCCCACAGACCTGGCAGGAATTTGCTAGCTGTAATCACATACTGCCTTGAGTTTGCTTAAAAGTAATGATTTATGCTGTCACCTGGCTGGAAGGAATCAGGGCAAAGAGCTGCTCACCAACCACAGCTTTTAGCACCACCTCAGGTGATACTAACAATGCACTTTCTCAACTTTATTAGTAAATCGTTCCTCAAAGTACTGAGCTCAATTATCTATCACGAGGTTCCGTTTAGCCCCCTCTGCATTTGCCCACATGGTTTCCAAGCTTAGCCTGTCCAGAATAGGCAGGTCTTTACCCCAAAAGTATCCTCTGCATGTACTCAGCCCCACTGAAACAAGTAGGATTCTTTCTAAAGGCTTTGGTGGGAGGGAGGTCTGCTCCTAAATTAATGTTTGCATTCTGCAAATAAAGAACACAACAAAAACCCCACCCAAACAACAAAAAATAACCCCAAAGAAAACAAAAAACCCCTTTGCTCCCCAACACAGTGTTCATTTCATCACTTATTGAAGGATGTGGAATTCTGGGGGGCACTGGGTGACTTTTTTGCCATATTTGCAGTAGATGGCTCAGGTGGGTTTTCTTCTATTCATGATGTCTAAAGCACCTTTTCCAAGCAAGTTATCCTGATGTATAGTAGTAAAAAATACACACTGGGCAAACATTAGCCCACTGTGTTCATTAGGTACAGAGTTAATAAGACACTGCGAGACTCAGTTACACACCTTGTAGAATTTCCAGAGATCTGCCATTTGGCCAGAAGCTCTCTTCAAACCTCAGTTATATCAACACACAATGACCTGCTCATCTCAATCAAGCCTATCCTTAAATTTGCACCCCAGTGATTCCCAATAATACAATTTATGTTTGTATATGGTTATTTCAAATCTCCTCTTTAGCTCTACTAACACTGACACTCTACCTGTGGTTCCTGTTATTTGCCCTTGGTTTGCAATTGACACTCTTGTGCATTCATGCTGGTCACATACTTTTCTTTTACAAGCTCCCTGAATCCCATTAAAATTCTCCATGTGGTAGTTCATCCCTCTTTATCTGTTTTTCATGAAGCTGAGCCAGCATTCTTTCATGGAGAATAAGGAAGGAAAGGAGAACCCCTGTACCATTTACTGCATACATTTAAAGAAGCTTCCCAAGTAGGTGTAAAGTAAATATCAACTGTAATGTTTTTCTACTCATCTTGGAGTACACCATATTGTTTGGTAATCTGCATGGATACCTCAACACTTGGAATAGAATAGGAATAGAATAGAATAGGAATAGAAATTAATTAAATACAGCAGAATAGAATGTTCCATAGGTGATGTTTCCTTTGCTATCTTACAAACTGGATGTGGTGTTATCAAATGGATGCAGCCACTACTGTAGGTTTTATTTGCTGCAGCAGCCCCAAGGAATGAGATACGATCCTGCACCGTTTGCAGGACTTTTAGCTTTGTGCTCTGGTGTGTTATCAGCTTGTCATAATTTTTACTGAATTATAAATTAATATGTATTCTAGCTTCATAAAAGCACTTAAAAAGCAGACAAACCTTACCAGGAAACCTGTTTTTCTTTAGTTTTATGGTATTTCTTATCATGGTTCCCTCATAATAGATAAGCTCTCTAGAGCACATACATTTCCATTCAAATACAATTAATTCTGATCAGGTATGCACCAATTTACGTGCTCCTGGGTGCTGATTAGGTAAAAGAGCAATCTGGTTTGAATTAAATGTTCAGATTTCATTATGTTATTTCATGCCATTCATCCCATTAGGAAATGAAAAGGACTGCTTTACATGAAACAGAATCAAACTGAATGAAACATGTGCTGCTATGAGATGCTTCCAGGCTATCTGCTAAGACAATCTACCATCTAAATGCTCATTCAGTTTAGTTTGCTGCCTGTATTCCTTTCTCTGAGATAAAAGTCACAGCAATTAATAGGGATAAAGTTAAGCTAACATGGAAAAGAGTGAATCTCTTTCACCAGACCATTCAAATAAAAGATAGGGTGCTGGTACACTTGAAAATATCTTTGATTTCTTCATTATTACCCTTAAAAACTGCTGCTACTGTTCACAGAACATATAGGATTGGAAGCAACCTCCAAAGGTCATCCAATCCCACCCCAGACATCTGCAATCTACATTCAGCACAAGGGATGCTGACACCCAGGTATTAGGGACAGGATGGCAACAAACTCCACTACCTCAAACAGAAATGATAACCACTACTACATTGTATACTACATAGGTATTCGCCTCCCTAATGATAAATCCTCTCAGCTTTCTGGAAATAGTAATTACAAAAATACTTAAAACATCATTTCAAAAATATTACTTTAGGAATACTAAACAAATATATATAAATATAAAAATCAGGCTGGCATCTCTAACAACCTGCCTAAGCTTTTGTCATACATTGCCATCATCTAGACTCCCAGGAAAACTTAATTCTTTCTGAGCTCATAGCCCACAGTTAGGATCTGGATGATTTAATTAGAAAGGAAAGTTTCTTTCTCCAGCCAGAAGGCAGCCCAAAGTATTGGACAGTTGGCAAAAGAAGGAAAAACAGCTCAAGGATATTGTTAAAAACATCCGGGTAAGAAAAGCAGTGAATAATTTAATAAGTTTTGCTAGAAGGAGACCAGACCAAATAATGATTTTTAAACTAGGTCCAAACCAGAAATTACTTTCCTCGAGTTTCCTCTGCTGTATGTCCCAGAGCTGGAGGCATCACCTCCAAAACTCTGACAGCATTTTCTACATCCATGTGTGCAAAAAGCTGCATTAAGCTTAGGAAAATTGAGCACATCCTTCTGGGATCTAAACCGCCAAGTTTGGGGCTCACACATCTAAAATTTCTCACACTTATCAGGAGCAGACAGAACCACCCCAAGCTTCTCCGCCTCTTGTAAAGAGGTAAACAACATTCAAGCATTCCACTCCAGAGCCTGGCTTCTGCTTTGGTCCTGCTAGCTACTCAAGGGGGGAAATGTTGAGTTCACAGCTCTCACAATGCCACAGTGACAGTGGGTGTCCTGAGCCTCAGGGGTGTCCTGGGCTAAATTCAGCTCCTGAAACACCTCTGTGAGCCACTCATGCATTTCTTTGTCAGGCAGGACCTCCTCTCATACAAAGGAGACAAAATAAAGAGCCTATCTCTAGCTTTGGTTCAGCTGAAGGAATAAATTCCCTATTTTCTCTGGAACTGAGCAAAGCCAGTTGCCTTTGTGTTAGTTGAACTCATAACACCAATTATGACTGGAGTATCCACACTGCTTTTCCAGGACACTGGGAAGCCTAGAAGAAAATCTGATGTTTACCCTTTAGTACAAAACTTACAGCAACAGTCTAACTCCACCTGTGATTCCTTAAAAAGCTTAAAAGACTGAAATGTTTAAGGATTCAGAAGAGAGACCCACCACTGCACAGATGCTTGGACCAGTAAAATATTAATTACTCACCACCTTCAAAAATAAATATTCTAATAGTAATAATTATAACAACAGTATCATTTCTCTGTGCGTACAGGCTATATAAACTGTCTCCTTGTGTTTCTGACACTGAACTGGGAGAAGATGAGCTTTGCTTAACCCATACATCCATACATTTACTCTTTAGATAATGCTGGTCAGTCAGAGTGAGGATCTCAGCTGGCACTGAAGCAGTGTTTGCACAGGTTGCCTTTCCTTGAGTTGCTCATTTAGGGTTTTTGTGTGTGTTTCTGTAGAGTTTGTTTTTCTTTGTTGTTTTGGGACTTTTGTGGGTGTTTGTTTGGGTTCTTTTATGAGGGATCGGTTGGTTCTTTGGGGTTTTGTTGTTGGGTTTTTGTGGTTTCTTCGATTGGCCAGTTTTTATTAAGGAGATGAACAGTTTTGTCCTGATTTAATTACGTCTGATTAACAGGAAGTATCAGAAATTACTGTTAGCATCTCTGCCACACGCTGAATCAGCTCCCTCCATAGCAGAGGGTCAGACCTTTCAGGCAGGCTGATTGATATGCTACTGCTACTTCTTACAGCCTTTCAGCCCTTCCTTAATCATCTCAAACCTAACCATCTTGATAACCTCCCCTCATTCTTGTTAAAGACAGAAAATATATTAGCTGAGAACATCAGATCCATTGACCTACATAATTAATCTCCTCTCCTATTCGCACTGAAAACCTATGAATTCTCCAGGGTTTTCCTTCCACCTACTTAGACCTCTTTCATTTTGCATCTTCCTGTGATACTAGTCCATTGTTTCTACTCCAGTTCACTCACGTGCTTTCTTTCAACATCTGCCTTTTAGTATCCTCTGAGACAGCATAGTCAAGCCCATGACAAACTGATTTCAAAAAATATTTCCTAATACTTTCACCCTTCATAGCCATCCAGTGGCACAAAAAGCACCACAAAACTGCTGCGACACATTCACAGTCTGTGGGAGTCAAGCACTGACAGATGGAAGATCTGCATACAACTGCCACAAAGTTAGGACCAAGTACAGAACAGAACCATCCCCAGAAGCATTTGAGATAGCCCAGGTCATAGGCAGGGCCTGGTTTTAATCCTCATTCACAATTATACTGTTGTTTTCACTGTATTCTGCATATAGGCACCTGTATACCACACTTATTTTCATAGGTCAGTGTAGGCTTAGGCTGACTCTTATCAGTAAGGTCCTTGTGTAAGATGCTCACCAAAGGATCAGTCTCCACAGGGATGCCTGAGACAGATTTTCCTGGTTAAACACCATTCTCTTAAGAACAGTTGTACTGACACTGCAATGGGTCTTGCTCACACTCAGTTTACACCTTTATTACATATGGCATGTTCTAGTGTTTTCATTCGCATTCACAGATGCACCAAGCAGCCTGCTGTTTGCCCGTTACAACTGAAAAAAGCATACCCAAAGTTGGATTACTTTTTTAATGCAATTTTTATTCAGTACTTGACACTGGCAACAAAAACAGAGCACTGAAGAATTATGCTTTTAAAGAGGAGTTTCTATCGAGCTGCTATTCTTGTCCTAGAGTAATATCTCATTCTCTCAGCAGTTGATTAAAATCCATTCTGTTCCACCAGGATACACCCAGAGACACTCCCCTGATACAGAGATACACATAAGAGATAAAAGAAAATAATATATCACTGGCGATGCTCAGAACACTGTTACAAACATATATTCAGCAACTACTTATCTTTTGTGTATACAGCTATCTCTGGTGACAAATAGCCTATTATGGTCTATGATTGACTGAAAATAGAGAGCAGAAACTCGAAAAGAATACTGAATAACCTGATCACCGATTACTGGTCATATTTTACAGTATTCCTCTAATTTTCCACACTTTTGGTTTAACCACAGGAAATAGGAAAGAAAACAACGCTTTTTTAGTGTGGTTCCAGCTAAGAGCTAGTTATGGATTAATCCAGAAATTCAGCCAGTAAATGATGGCTAGAGATCTTCAGCAGCACCAAGAGACCTTGACATAGAGTTTCATAAGAAGAGAGTGTGAGAACAACACCAAACAGGGACCAGAGCACACATTCAGATGAGATACCTCAAGGCACAAGTTGCCTCCCTCCTGATGAATTAAGTAGCCATACAATTATAAGGTCTTTTACAGTTTCATTGGATACCTTAATACAAAAAATTGGAGAATTTGAGAACAGCACTTTCAAAGCACTTTTGTTTCCTAACACTTTAAACTCTCAGTAAAAGTCAACAACTTACTTAAGTACTTTTCACCTTCCAATCCATTTCTGCAAAGACTCAAGGCAACCACACAAAGTCTTCTTAGGCAGATGAATCTGTAATTACCCGACTGAGATTCCTTTGCAAGTTTTTTCTGTCAGCCTACCCTGCACTGCCCAAGATAGTGGTCACATACTTACTGATCCAATCCAAAAATCACTGTTCTGCTACCCAGCAAGTAATAACTCTTTTAATCTGCTTCGTTCATTTCACCTATCCAATCATCAATTTAAGGAAGCTCCTTGGATTTTTTTGTGTCTGTCATTTACTTGGGCAAGCAATACATATTTAGCTTTCTTAATCTTCTTCACATATCTAATCATTGCCCCAGTCCCTCAATCATTATTGTTGCTCTTCTGGTTTTCACCAAGTCCTTCCAGCACTGAGATTGCAGCTTTTCAATTGCACTCTTACAAGAGTTCAATAGTTAAACTTTTCCTTTTTTATCAAGCACCCAAAATCATAATTATTTTGCTTTGCCAGTTAAGGCAACATTTGAATTCCAAATACTACGTCTGCAGTGGCAGTATGCAAATAAAACTGGGATTCATTGAATTAGCTTTACAAGTTTTTTAGTAACTACTTGATACTGTTTTGTTCTCAACCTATTTCTATAGTTTTTGATGAGGAGTCCAGGTTTGAAAATAAAAATTTCACCTCAAAACACCACAGAAGTAATCTGATTTCCATGAGAACACCATAAATCATCCTCTCTTTTCTGATTCTTGTTCCATATTTTTGCTCAATGTATTGAGCATTCTCATGGCACAAGTTGACTTAAGCTTACCTGAGACTTTGAAGAGCATGTTTAGAGGAAAAATCTATAGCTCCCCTCTTCCTTTTTGATGCTTCTGGAACGTTTTTCTTTTCAGGCATAGGGTTTTATAAGGAGAAACAAAGATTTGAGAGGAAAAGTCATCCCTAAATGGGTGGCAGTGGAGGCCAGGTGTACATACGCAGGTTAACTGCTTGTCAAACTGAACAAATGTCAGCACTCACACAAGCCAAACTTCACAAAGCAAAAAGTGAGGTTCATGAACCCATAATTTGAACCCTATGCTCACATAAAGCTTTTAAAAGTTGTTTTTCCCCTCCCACTTCCTAAGTTTTTGGATGTATTACAAAAAGGTGAAAGGTCCCCTCTTTCATTATCAATTACCTGAGCCATTCAGTCCTCTTTGATGTATCCTTGCATGACTAAGCTTCTGAGTAAGGACTTACTTAACTTAAAATATTTGTCTAACACAAGTAATTTTCTACTTCTGCAGAAACCAGCTAATTAGTATGGTAGCCTGTCATTCTGTCACACTGCCTCGACAAACAATACAGGAGATTAAAGAGTTGCTAATTGGCTGCTACTGTTAGCAGCAATTTCACAGTGCTAATGTACCCAGAAAACATTAAAAAGTTGCTTTGATCAGACTATGGAAAGATTGAACAAAATGAGATTTTACAAGACAAATAGTGTTGTCCCACAGAAAAAATCCCCTATGTAGGTAGAGCTTCCAATTTTATGCAGGGTTAAGGAACACCACTAGTCTATACAATGCAGGAAGGAAGTTTCTCACAAGTCATTCTTGGATTTGAACATTACTAACGAAAAATACTGGGGAAAGCACAGGAGAAAATACTAAAACACAATTAATGAACATATTTAAAGGTATAGATTCAAGAGTTTCTTATAGGAGTATTAAGACCCCATGGGAGTACCAAGGTACTCAAAACTATTCAATTCTGCAAGTCTGTGATCAAAAAAATTGCCAATGATGGCTCCAAATCAACTTGAAATATGACTGCCCTCTCCTCAGTCGCTGGAGTTACAAAAGATTGCAAGTAGGATGTAACATGCCTTCCATTTAGAACCAATTAGGCAGGAAAAGACAAGATAATAAGGGTAATTAACAACATTTGGACCGGGCTAGGAATATAAAAATTAACAGCGTTAGTTTTGTTACTTTCAATTAATGTACTCTTTAAATTTAGATTTTAAGTGGATGGGTAGCGGTAGGGTCAGTGATCGCTCTACTGTTCCCATTCTTCTCAAACCAATGAGAAAGAAATAGAACATAAGTAGCAGAAAACACATTAGTGAGCTGTTTTGAAAAATACAGGAGCACTCACTTTTTCTCAGGAGACAAATAAAAAAGAAAGACATTTAAATCTAGAAACATATAAACAATACTCACAGTATGATAAATATTGGGATACAAAAACCTAGATAAGCTTAAATTCTCTTTTTCATTACCAAGGCTTTGCTAAGTCTCTATCTTTTTATAAACAAGCCAGGCTGAGAGAGTTTGGGTTGTTCACAGCTTGAAGAGAAGACGGCAGGGAAACCTCATAACAACCTTTCAGTCCCTGCTAGGGGTCTATCAGAAGGATGTGGAAGATTGCTCACAAGGACACACAATAATAGGACAAATGGGAGTGGTCTTAACCTGGAAAAGGGCAGATTGAGGCTGGACATGAGGAAAAAGTTCTTGAATGTGAGGGAGGTGGATCCCTGGAGAATGGGTGGCAGCCCAAACCCTGGAGACATTCAAGGTCAGGCTTGATGGGGCTCTGGGTAACCTGTTCTAGTTAGAGATGTCCCTGCTTGGGGACACCTTGGACCAGATGATTTTTGGGGGTCCCTTTCTACCCAATACGTACTGTGATTCTCTAAGTCTAACAAGAGATGATAAATAACCACACTTGGAAAATGTCTCCTACCATATCTTGATCACGTCGACTGAGTCAGAGCTGTTCTTTCACTTCAGCTGCTTTCACATGAAGTTCTCTGGTTCCTGCAGAGAAAACATGAAAGAAAATAAAAGACTCCTAATAATAACCACAGCAGAAAATGGCCCTTACCTCCCAGAAGCTGAGAAGCTAAGAACTAGTATTTTAGATATCTTCAAGTGCTCAGTTATGGATCTTTCATCCTCTGGGAAAGTACTTCTAATTATGAAAATATCAGCATGGCAAAAAGGCAAAATGAGCATTTGGGTGGGGATTTGGCAAGTCAATGTGATTGTCAAACCTAATGGGAAATGCACCCAGTACCAGTCATGGTGGGGAAAGACACACAGGAACCAGTTTTTATCACCAGAAATGTTGAAAGTCAGTTGAAAGACAACAGGGAAAGAAGGGAAGCTTCTTTTCTGGTTTTCTGCTGCAAATTCGTTTATTTAGATGCCAACTACAGAGCTCACATCAAAAGAAAAGATGGCAGGTGCTCGAAGAATCATAGGCCCAGAGCCACACCTGCTTGGCACAGCAGTACTCTGCCTTTTTGGATAGTCAGCAGCAGATAAGACTCTGGCAAGACAAAAGAAGAACTTAATGATGACTGATGTCAAGGCTTTGCTCTTTAGTACCTTCAGTGTGATTCTGAGCCACTGCTTCCTTAACCCCCATGCCCCTCTAAAGCCTTGAACCTTTTCCCGTGGGTATCTAGAAAAAGAAATAATGTTGATGGTGTTTGGAGGGATCCAAATCTCACCATCTGCCATTTGACCGTTTCTCTGTATTGTCCTGAATGGATTCAACACGTTACTCAATGGCACTGTGTTGTTACTCATTAGAGTAACTGATGTTGTCTGAAATGATGAGCAAGGAGAAGAATCAGAGTGAATGGATTTCAGCTACAAGGAAAGACTCCGACTTCCCTTCAACAACTTCCCAATGTAGCACAGTAATTGAAATCGGTCTACTTCTTGCATCAACAAATGAAGGATAATTATGTTGTTCTCCCAACCTTGTGTTCAGAGATTGCATTGATCTTCATTATATTAATAAGTCAAATTATTCCTTCATTTCTGCTAGCTCCATAAGTAGGGAATTATACAGGAATAATGAACTGGGCTGCTGTGCGTTGATTATAACCATTTTATTTTCTCTTGCTTGTTTACCATTAATGGTTATACTTTATCTGTTGTGTAACCTCATTAGTGCTTAAAAGATCTGATATTGGCTCACAGAATTATAATAGTCTTAGATCTAGCTCAAAGACAAAAATACAGGAATGGTTGCAGACCAAGTTCCCCGAGGATAAACCATTAATTCCTGCAGGCTGTGTGAAGTGCATATTCATCTCAATAAAATGTTAGCAGCTACACTTTTCTAGACCTATGCAGACTCAATATAGGAGAAGCCTCAATGTTCAGTTAATTTGGAATAAAGGGTTAAATAGAAAAGGAACAATTGACATTAAAGGGTGGGAAAGCAGAGAGAAAAGTAAAAAACCACAGAAATACAATGAATATTCATAATTGTCTGGCTAAGTAAAACATCTGTGAGTTACTCAAGCATCCCTATTTCTTTGTTAAATGATCCTGTGTCCTTGAGCTCACTGTATAACCCGGTCTTCAAAACAACAGGATATTTCAGGCAGCATTTGCTGTGAGTATTTAACTCTGTAATGCCTTGATCATTAATCAGCTCCTGGGTTGGTCATTTTTTTACTCTTCTCCATTTCCTATAAATTGAATTGTTATGGTCAACCACCAGAACACGTTTGGTAGCTAAGGACCCAAATAAAGGAGTCCAGCAGCAGCCTGTTGAGGTCTGTATCATCTCCTGGCCAGCCTAAGTTATCTCAGCTGACAGCCACAGATTTGTCTTTTGGGCTGGAAGGAGATCCTGCAAGGAACTACACTTCAATTGCAGATACCTGGCTGCTGCAAGAAAGGTAAGAGGGCTTACAGGAGACAGTGAGCATGGCCAGATCCTGGAACTGATAACCTGGTGATGCAGGTCAAGGTGGCTCTGAATCAGCTGGAGAGAGTAACAAGGGAGACCATAGAGCTCAAAGAGATGAACTCTGAAGTAAGGTGAATGAAATTGAAGGCAACTGGGAGTAACTGTGAATAGGAGAGAAATTAAACCCCTCGTTGCATCCACAGATGTCTCAGAAGCTTTCACAGTAAAGTGGCTGCTCCCAGAGTACTCAAAAGGCACTTTCTGAACTAGCTGCCAGCAAAGTTTTGTTGGCAAATAGCTTTGGGCTTGATGCCCACGTTACCTAAATCAGTCCTTTAATCTTCCCAGAGGACCTAGAGGATGAAGAATTCAAACTCCAGTACATTCTCCCACTGTTACTTTGCAAGCTGCATGTTAGTGAAATTCTTAAGGAAATTATCTCTTTTATTTTCTTAGTAATTGAGTTTTGTTGCAGAAAAAGGATCTGTATGAACTCCCTGTTTTTTAAGCGAATGAAAAGAGTTACCTGCAAGCCTACAATATTTTAGAAGCAGAAGTTCTAACAAAAGAGCAATTAGTCCAACAATGTACGAATCCTACACACAAAAGTCTTGCTTTATGCATAATTTCATTTCTGCTATGTTAAATTCAAGTCCTTATGATGGCTAAATAATGAGAAAAAAGAATGTGAAAGAAACTTAGGGATAAGAAAACAAGTTTTTTAAAATATGCTATCCATGTACAATAAAATGTAATATGCAGACTGTGGTAAATTTAACCTCTTATTAATACAAAGAAGAAAAATAAGAAGAGCCTGAGAGTGCTGTTAATGGCTGTTCATTTAGCACAGATCGCAATTACAATCTGTGCAGCAGTTCCGAGCTGTTCTCACGGAGCTCTGAACTGAGTTTATATCACAATTCACAATTTGAAAAGTATAGAATGAGAAGGAAAATTACGCTGCTTCTGGTTAAATGACTAACAATACTGTTAGTTATTTACCAATGTCTTTTTTCCCAGTCAATGAACATGCAGTAATCTGGGTTGTTTTTTTTTCAGTGGGTCACACATAGGTCTCAAAAGCTTTACCAAGGTTTAATCACCTTTTAATGTCTTTTTCCTGGTTGCCACATGAGATGGGGTCAGTCACATTGCACTGAGCCATGGACACAATCAAACCCATTTCTTCTTAATCTGTTTCACAACTTACTGTTTAAAGACAGTTTCAAACTTTCCATTAATCAAAGCTGACATAGGCCTTTCTCTTCGGTTTCACACATAATTGGTAGAAATTGCTGAGAATATGGGTTGAGCCACCAGCTCCACAGCCATGAACCACCAGGATAATTGGCTTTATGTGAAGAACTTGGTCTATGAGAAGATTGCCCTTTCATCTGTACCTGAAAAAGCACAAAGAAAGAGGGAACTCTGCATCAAAAATATTTCCTCTCGCTAATTCAAAGGGAAAAAGAAGGTGCAGCAGCACAGCTTGGCTTCCACCAACATGCTTGACCTTGCAGACTACAACATAAAAAATGCCAGCAACTGTGTTGGTAAATAAACTGATTCAGGCTGACACGGTGGTGATGGAAGGAGCGATATACACAGAACATCAAACTGTCATATCTATAAAATGACTTTATTTTTTTAAAACTAGCAGCACTTTAGAAAGCGCCTTAAAACACAGCAATCTTCCAGACAATTTTCTTATGTTGTAACATCAAAAACAAAGAGGGATGAAGGCTGCATTCAAGAGCTAAAGGACAACAAAAGGGCGTTCTGAAAGTCTTTAGCGCTGTAATTAGAAAGGTGACAGCTGCTCTTCATGTAAGGTTGGAGGCAAAGAAATATGAAACTTATTACAAGCTTCATGAATGTTTACTATATTTAAACCTCCCTAATTTAACTTGCAGCGCTTGCAGCTTCACTTCAGTTACATCCAAGCTGTACTCATTTTAAACAGCCTTTATACTGAAATATAATATAAAAACCTCGTTAAGCACTGGTAGTACTTGAGCCCTGCAAGCACAGAAGAAGAATTCCTCGGCTATTGCCATTTATTGCTTCCATGAGGAACAGAAAGTAAATGTTCTCTTGCAAATATCACTGTAGTTGCTCTCAAGACTCGGTTAACCTCAGTGGAGCACAGACACTCCTGAATATCTCAATGCAACCACATCTCACCTCACCCAGGTATGGGATTAGATGCCTATTTAGCTTTAAATTGACACGTTCTCCTAATCCACATCTGGATTAAGCGTTACAGTACCCCGCTCACAGGTAAATCAATACTGCTTTGTAAATATTTCATTACGTTGCTACAAAAAGTTAGGAAGAAGGGTGAAGTGTTGCTGTCATTTCAGCTCCAGTACAGAATTTATTTCTTTACTGGTGATTGAAAGTATCACCTATACGAACCCTTAGTTAGTGTTAATATAATTGAGATTTATTATCAGTGGGTAGGACTTCAGCCAGCACTTTTTAAATTTACACTTACGGCTGTGTGCTATCCTTTGAATGTCACCATCATTTTATAATTAACATGCAGGTTATTAAACTAATTTAATCCTTTAAAACTAATATTTTATACAAGGACAATAGAAAATTACTTTTCCACAAAGTAGCAGTCAGAATTATTTCAATCCAAAGCCCAGACAATCACCAGGTTTAACTAAAATAAACCAGTAAGATGGAAGCAGGAGTAGCTAGGGCCAGATAGAGCTGGAGGACAGTGGGTGCAGCCATAGAGCAGATACATGTTCCCCATACATGGCTTAGGATAAAAGTTCAGCCATAGTAACAGCCAAAGTTGTTGCAACAATAACTTTTCTTGAACTTTCATTTGAAGAGGAATAGCAAAATGATGTTTTCTGTCAAATTCAAAAGATCTGGTCCTGTGAGGTTAACAAAAGTCAGCTGCTGGTAGACATTCCCTACATGAAAAAAACCCAACATCATGGCAGTAAAAGGAAATTGTGTTAGAAAACAAAGCTGCTAAAGCTTTATTAAATATAACCTTCAGACTAGGGCAAAATATTGCTTTAATTGACTGAATGACATTTAGAGGCATCATGGGCAAAACCCAATAAATACATAGTGGTGCTTCGTTTTTTTCCCTTCTCTGGCATTACTGACATCAGTCCAAATGCTGGGGAACTCTCGGAGCAATGTGAAGACAATTAGGAAACAGATTTGGAGCTAATTATCAGCAGGAAGAGAAGCTGTAACAAGTCGCATCCAAACTTTCAGTTTTCAGCAAATACTGGTTCATGGAATATAAAATAGTTGTTACATCAGCCATGAAGGCAGCCACAGCCTTACTGAGCAAACCCAGAGCAAGGGCTATGGGGATGATGACTATTCTGCCCAAACACGTGAGGTACTATTACAGGGTTCCTGGCAGAGCACTTCTGCGGTGCAACTCATATAGCATTTCTTCTTTGGCACTGTAATATCCTCCCCCATGGTTTTATGTTTGTGTATAAGGTGTAAGACTTCATCCAGAGGAAAATAAGATGGAACTGGTCCAAATGTTGCACTATCCTTCTGAGAGGTTGACACAGCAGTAGAGAAGGCACTGTGCTTGTTCTTGTACCCACCAGAGAAACTTGCAATAATTAAGGTTGAATGAGACCTACAAGATTATCCAGTTCAACTGATAAGAGAGGTTTATGTTGGACATTAGGAACAATTTCTTCCCTAAAAGGGTTGTTAAAACCCTGGAACTGGCTGCCATGGGAGGTGATTGGGGTCCCTGGAAGGATTACAAAGATGTGTAGCACTAGGTTAATGGTTGAGCTTGATCTTAAAAGTCTTCTGTAAACTAAACAATTCTATGATTCAATGATGATGATAGTAAAGGACATTTGATAGGAGTCAAATTCATAAATAGTTTCTTCAAGAGCAATTAATTCAACTCAAAGGAGGTTTTTCTAGCTTTGGTATACAAAATGAGCCTTCATAGACTGTAAGCACTGTAGGAGACAGGCAGCACAACTGAAATATTAGAACACAATAATTCACTTTGTACCACAATTGGTACAACTTCTGTGTTCACCTCACTTTATTTCACCTTGTGGAACAAGTTCTGCTTTAAGCACTGCAAATTAAAAATTAATCTCTTTAAGAACAACCCAAGCTCCTTTCACCGGATTCATAAAACGTCTGTTTGGGGGGTGATGTGTTGGCCTCAGGAGAATGAGATCCACCAGCCTTCACAGTAGATATTAAAATTCCCCAGATAAATTTGGGGTGGTGTCCTCTAGTGTGTCCAGGGGACCATGCAGAAGGAAATAGGGGGGGGAAATGCAGAACAATTACAGAGGATTGGACTACATGATCTCTAGGGTCCCTTCCAACCTTTAACGTGTCATGATTCCATGGGTCTACAACAAAATCTGAGCAATGAGTGTTCAGACTGATTTCTCAGCAGCTAAGCATTATTCCAACTTGTCAGGAATATTTTCAATTCATCTTACATAAAGACAAATGCTACACGCTTAGTCCTGACTACAGAGTTAAAAACTACCCCACTCACTGAGTTAATGAGGGTCAAGGAACCCAAAACCTGAATTTTCTCTTGCAGATAAAATGTCCAGAGGGGCTGTGTGGTCAGTATTTCAATTCCTCTTTATCACAAGTTAACAAGGAACAAAACCCTGTCATTGCAATTTTCTACACAGTTTCTCTCTGTGTGTAACTTTGCAGCTGAAATCTCATCCCCTGGCCCAGAGCAATCCTGGATGTTACTGATACAGAACAAGTCGTACTACACAGAATAGAAGACAAACTCATGGCAAACAGCAAATTTCTGCCACAGACAAGCATCCCCTGGTTCCACTTGCCCTACAGAGCTCCCTGAAGATGTGTTGGAGTGTAGTGCTTCCTCCCTTTGTAGCTGCCCAAGATAGAATCACAGAATGTTTTGAGTTGGAGGGGATATCCAAAGGTCACCCAGTCCAACACCCTCTACAACAAGCAGGGAAACCTCTAACTAGAACAGATTGCCCAGAGCCCCATCCAGCCTGACCTTGAGTGGCTCCAGGGATGGGCCTCCACCACCTCTCTAGGCACCCTGTTCCAACGATGCTCTGCAGCAGCTCCCTGTCAGTGCTCACCTGGAACATCACACCTCTTTGTCTTTTCCTCCCAGAAGACAAACGCTATTGTAAAAACACACAAATGTTAGTGAAGCACTGACAGAAACACACTGGTGAGCTCCCCCACTCTGCTTTTCACACTAAAAGCTCAAGCAGAAGTATATGATATTTATATTCTGCTGGTAAAGAGGAGAAAATATGGATAAGAAAGAGCTTCCTACAGCCTAGCAGAGACAGATCTACACAGTCAGGTCAGGGAGAAGCAGTGGGGAGCCAGCAAGTAGCATCTCCCTGCAGAAATTCAGTAAATGCTCTCTGCACAAAGGCAGTGCAGGGAACCTGCATTTTTCCTGACACTCCTGCAGGTTAGAGCTTGGATGGAAATAGTTTGAACATGTAAATGTGCAGCTGGAAAGTAGAGGCAGTGAGAAAAATAGAAAAACTGAATTCATCAGGGCTTTTCTTAAAGTTTGGAGGTAGCAAAGTATTAAGAGGAAGGGAGAGAGGTGATGGTGTTTGGTTCTAGCGCTTTAGCACGGATTGGAAACAGGTTGATGGTGTCAGAGAGGATAGCTGGAGCCTGATAAATGTTCAGTAATCGCTAATAGTTTTGAATAGTTTAAACCTGTGCAGTAACTAAAATCCTATCAATAAGAAATGAAGATAAAACAGGGGCAGCATAGGAACACAGGCTCTTAGTGAACTAGATGACGTATGTATGGCCCTGGAGAATATGCAGTGAGGTGTCTAAATTATTTTCAAACTCATAATCAAGAGTCACCAAGTGAAAAGCAGCTAAATGTTGAAGTCATTCTGACCCTGCACTGTGTTGGCTCAACTACTCCAAGCAGGACCCAGCTTACAGGGAAGGCAGAGCCCAGCCTCATGCTCATTGCCTCTGGAAAACTCAATCTAATGAGTCACTTTTTAATATCTTCAGGCTGCAGTACATTTTAAAAAAAAAGTCAGAAATCATCTTCAAAACTGCTTGCCTGGAATTTTCAAAGAGTACTTTAGAACAATTTCCTGAATAAGAGTTTTTAAGTTTGACAGGGATTATTCTGAATTAATTCAGCAGCAGCAGTTGTGCTTCCCAGGGAAAGATCCCTGGCAGTACATTGCACCAATAGCTCTGCTCAGAAACCATTTCCCTCTCTTCCAGAGCATCGGATCAAGTTTGAGGTAAGTCATTTACATAAATCCATAATGCATCTACCAAGCTTTTAGTTCTCAAGGGTATTATAATGCTAACAGAGGAATGACAAAGCAGTAGTTTTATCTTCCTAGACCAAACACCTCTATACTTGATATCTATAGCCCTGAAAGATAGATATGGCTGCAGACTTCCCATTGTAGTATTTTCATAATCCTTGTTTCTGGCCATTTAGTGCCTAAAGCTGTCTAGTAAGGACTGAAAAAAGTTTTACCAAAGCAAGTTAATTCTAAAATGTTGAAGACAGCCCTATTTTATGAATGGATGCTTGAACTGGTAGGAAAACATGGACAACACTTGCAGAACTGCTCAGGTTGAGTTCTTCGTAAAGTCTATAGGTCCAAAACTGTTGAGTAGAGCATCCCAGATTCCATCCTACAAACCCGAAACTGCAGGAATAACACAGGACATGCTAGTCCTGTTGGGTCTACCAACCTGCTCCAATAAAGGCTGTGACTCATACAGATCCAATAATACAGCAGAGAGATGACTTCTTCCTGTGAAAAGATATAGACAAAAGCTTGGATTTTAATTGAGGAAAAGCCAGGTTCTAGAGCACAGTTCTTTTACCTTCAAAATCCTACATGAAAATAGGCATTGAAATGCAATAAAAGCTATACATGTGTCTGATGTATGGTAACCAAAAAAAGCTTTGAAGATCAAATTAAAGAATAGATTGGCACCTACATTGCTTCTTTTTTTCTTCCTTCATTTTGTTTTATTCCAGAACAGAAGGATATGAAAAATATCTAGCCAGTCTAATTCCAGATGCTGGGCACCCAGAACTGCTACTAACTGCCTTCCAGATGTTTCCACCGATGCTCAGACCCCCTTACCTTACTCCTTCAACTGGTTCCTCAAAGTTTGCTCCTAGTTTTAACATCTGCAGGAATCTTTTCCTCTTGGTTTTTTTTGAGCTGTTATTGAAAATGACCTTACACGGCTCCGTCCGTCCTTTGAAACTTTTAGCAATAATTGATCAATTTTCCAAAGTCAGGGGGGAGGGGGGCAGGGGTGAGGTTGATGTCTTTTGTGTTAGTGGAGCTGGGCACACAATCCATCTGAAAGCAGTTAATCCAATTGCCTTTCACCCAAAGGTTAGCTATTCCCGAAACAATGCTTTAGCAAAAGGAGGCTCAATGAGCTGTGACCTGCATACACAACAGCCATCCCTGTCCCAGCATTTCCCTTTATGGGAAGCCATGTAGGATACAAAAGTCTAGTGGTAGGACTCAGAGAAAAATAATCTGATTTGTTGGGGTAGCTACCCCAAATGTTAAGAGCTGATCTCTCCAAACTAATATATTTTAACTGCTGAAGTCAGAGTCCATCTCAATAGTTACACACAGTCACACACCGAGTCATTTGGTCTAGAAAGACATAGACATAGTGTTAAGGGACATGGTTTAGTGGTGCCCTGGCAGTGCTGGGGACAAAGGTTGGAATCCATGATCATTAAGGTTTCTTCCAGCCAAAAAGATTCTGTGATTCATCCAGCACTGCCAGGTCTGCACTAACCCATCATGATCATCAAAGTCCAACTCTTCAATCCACTAACCCATGTTCCTCATCCCACATATCCATGGCTTTGCAACCCCTCAAGACACAGGGACTCCACCACTGTCCTAGGAAGCCTGGGCCAGGTATGGAAAACCCTTTGGAGCTAGAAATTATTTGTCAGGGCCAGCCCAATCGTGTCCTGGTGCAGGAGTTACCTCAGTTATTTGCACCACAGCCTGTGGGGCCGTTTTCCACCTTTGGGGAACTGCTCAGGAAATGCAGGAGAAGGATAGCATTTTGCACACCAGGAATGAACCACTCTTTCTAGCTGAAATATCAAGTCTAATTTGCCATGGGCAACTTCATATAAATGAAGTAAGCTCCTGTCTATGGAAAATAATGTTGCAGCAGAACAAACTAAAACAGCTGTAGTTTGACCAAATTTCAGATTCCCTTGGTGAATTTGAGGGAATAAAAAAAAGCAAATGCAAAAGTTGATTTTTCCAAAGCAACTTCTAAGCTGAAAAATAAGGCGTAAAGTTATTGCAAAACACTTAAAGTAAAGTGGAATTAAATGGAAGATATGGAACTATGCAAAGCAACTCGGCTCTTGTTAAGGGTAATGTTGAAACATCATCCCTCTAGGTGCTCTAAAACAAATAAAGCCTGTAATGCTGCCGATGAATCACCTCCTAAAGCATCTCAGCTACGGACCAGGTACAGAGGGGATGTAAAAGCAGACAAATTCTGAAATCGTAATTGTGTGCTACCTTTATATTAAAGGTACAGGTGGGAAACAGATATAATGTTTTAGCAAGTAAATTGCTGCAAGACTTTCTACTGCTTCTGGTAGACTTTTCCCTGCATGGTCTATACTATGGCCACCAGAAGCCATGACTGATGATCAAGGTACTGGAGCTGTCGACAAAGGAGGAGGGAAGGAGAAAGAGATAAAAGAGAAATAGCATCATAAGAAATGTCATTTAGGTGAATTGTTTTGTTTATGTAAGGCCAAACTAAAGCAGTGCCACATTATTTAAAGAAAGCAATTTTCACCTCTAAGCACTGAGGAATGGATCATGTGAAGTGCTTCTTCCTTCCTCTAGGAAGTCTGGTCCTTTACATATTAAAATACTATTGGGGGAAAAAAAAATCCCCCTGCTCCCAGTGACTGTCTCCTATTTCCATAACAGAAAGCTCCAATATCACAGAATCACTGAGACTGGAAAAGACCTCTCAGATCATCCAGCCCAGACTATGACCTGACATCACTACATCAGCCAGACCATGGCACTAAGTGCCATGTCCAATCTTTTCTTAAATACCTCCAGGGCTGGCAATTCTACTGCTTTCCTGGGCAGTCCATTCCCATGTCTAACCACCCTTCCAGTGAGGAAGGGCTTCCTAACATCCAAGCTAAACCTCTCCTGGTGCAACTTCAGCCCCTGCCTTCCTGTCCTATCACTAATTGCATAGGAGAAGAGCCCAACCCCACCTGACTACAAACTCCCTTCAGGTAGTTAGAATGTTATAAGGTTCCCTCCAAGTCTCCTCTTCTCCAGGCTAAACAATGCTAGGTTGCTCAGCCTCTCCTCATCATACTTTCCCTCCAGTCTCCAGACTCTTCCCCAGCCTCGTTGCTCCTCTGGACCCGCTCCAGCCCCTCAATCTCTTTCTTGAAGTGAGAGGCCCAGAACTGCCCTCAGTACTCGAGGTGAGGCCTCACCAGTGCCCAGTACAGGGGGACAATTACATCCCTAATACTGCTAGCCATACTATTGCTTACACAGAATGATGAGATGCCCTTCAGAGGTTTGGCCAACCCATCACATTCCAAAAACTATTCATAGAAAACGGAAGTTGAGAACTTTCCAGCCAGAGCTGACTTGCATGAAAAACCTGAGTGGCCAAACACCAGGGATCCTCTGAAAACCCAACAAGCATTCTTCTGGTACCGAAAACCTTACCAGCTCACAAGCATTTACTAATAAGCAACAACACCCCCCCAGCTCAGACCAATGCATGCTGAAAAATATCCAGGACATGACAAAAACAGCATCTGGATGTTTCCTGCAAGCTGTAACTGGTCATCCTATTCTAAGCTTTATAAACCACCTCTCTCTTTGTGCATGCACATGATTTTGGAGGTCTTCACTGCAGCTACCAGAGAGTATTCTGCTCTACCTAACCCCTACCAGAGCGTTGCTTCTTACCATCAAAATGCAGATTTACAGGTAAATGGGAATACCGGTTGCCAACAAAAAAATAGGAATATGAGTGCTACTTAAAGAGATTAACTTTCTTATTATCGTGTCAGTGCACACTGTAATTCAAACAGCTGGTCGCCTCATTTTTGTAACTACGGAAAATTAAACTGGGAGAGAGCAAGCTCCGCTTCACGCTCTTGTTTTCATGACTACGAGACTTGGTTATGTGCCTTCTGTGCCTGCAGTCCTGCACAGGAGGCTCAGCATTTAAAGGGCAAGAACAACTCTTCCCCTATAAAATTTGTTCTTTAATTTGCTAGAAAAGTAGCCCTGTAAAAAAATCTTTGCATCATTGAACCAACTTGCAGCAGAGGTGTTAACACTTCGTCTTCCCCTCATGCACAACAGAGGGAAGAAACGCAAGTAGTAAAATCATATTTCCTTTGGTTTAATATGTTTTTCACTCTAGGCTGCTAATTTCTGCAACAACAGATTTATATTTTAGGAAAACACATGTAAAACACTGCTGTATGTGCTATGCTAAGCAAGAGGTTTTGCTGCGGGTGGAGACCCAACGGGCTGGTGTAAATCTATGCCGCTCTTCACGCTTCTCTGGGATATTGTGCAGCAATAATTTCTTCTTAGGAACATTAGTGCTGCTTTAAATGTGTTTTCATACCGACACTTGGAGCAAAACTATCTTGGAGCATAGAGAAAATGAAGACTTTTTTCTTCCACCCATTATAAAAATAATCTTTGCGTTCCCTTGAACTCTGCTGCTAAAACAGCTTCTGCGGGTTAAACAAGCCCATCTTTACCGAGGGGCAGGCAGCAACCTTTATTCAGGGAAAACCATTTCCATTTGGGTACCTCTGGGGTGTTTAAAAATCCATGCAGAGTATCTTTTACTCGTGTTCAAATTAGCTATAGGGGTTGCAGAAACTCAGCGTGTATCATTAGCTCTGGCATTAGTGACTTTCTCTTCAAAGCATGAGTAATTTGTGTGCCTTCCTATTCCATAAGGGCCCTATGAGTCTCTTATTGAAGAAACAGCTAGAGAAAGGTAATGAGAGGGGGAGAACATAGGAGAACTTAAACAGATAATAGGTATATAAAAGTCTTAGGTTTATCATTTCTAAGGAAGACATTTTTTCCCCTTCACACTCAGCAAAATGTAAGGGGGGCCTACCAGAAAGTTGGAGAGGGACTTTCTATGAGAGGTCCTAGTGATAGGACAAGGGGGAAACTGAAAGAAAGGAGATTTAGATGACATTTGAGGAAGAAATTCCTCCCTGTAAGAGTGCTAAGGCACTGAAATAGATTGCCCAGGGAGGTTGTGACTGCTCCGTCCCTGCAAGTGTTGAAGGCCAGGCTGAATGGGGCTCTGGGTAACCTAGTCTGGTGAGAGGTGTCTCAGCCCATGGCAGGGGGTTGGAGATGGATGATCTCTGAGGTCCCTTCCAACCTAAACCATCTATGGTTAGCCTTAACTAGTGGGCTAGATTGAAACTCTGACTGGTAGGACAGGGATGAAGATGTGACTCGAGCTAAGGGAAGCCATAAGAGAGGGGAAATAAAACAAATCTAGAAACTGTGACCAAGACAGGAAGATTTAGAAAATGGGAGATGTCTGGTTCACAAGTTCCTAAGGGGATAGATGACAGCATCCTGCCAATGTATTAAAGGTAACTAAACCAGTCAGGAATACACTTTTCTCCATGGTCCCCAGGGAGCGAACTACAAGCAATGAGCTGAAATCATACCCAGAGGGAATTAGTTTAGTCACAAAGGAACATATCCTAATGGTAAAGGATAGATTGGCACAGGGACAGGCTGGCAATGGAGGGTATGGACTGTCCATCAGCAGAAAACCTTATAAACAAGTTACACAAATGTCTGTGGAGAGCAGTTTTGCCATGACGGCATTGATGCAGCAGGATGAACTGAATTACTCCCTGCACCCCATTCCTGAAGATATTCAAGGTGAGGCTGGGCAAGGCTCTGGGCAAGGCTCTGATCTAGTTGAGGCTGTCCCTGCACACTGTAAGGGAGCTGGACTAGGTGACCCTTGGAGGTCCCTTCCAACCCAATACATTCTATGGCTCTGCTTACTGCAAAAGAAGACTCCCAACTGGCAGTAAGATTCTTAAAGGCCAAATATTATCTGCTTCAGCCCCATTTTGGAGCATTTCTAGGCTCAGTACAAAGGCTTTCCTCTAGCCAACAATGTAGTCATTTGGATTTGAATCTGCCAGAGCAGCAAATGCCTCAGACTTCAAAAAACACATGCTGATTTACTTACACCCATGTGAGTCAGAGTGCAGCTCTACATTTGCCCCGATGCGAGAGACTAACACAAATATTAAATCTACAAAATAATGAGCTGATACTGATGTCAATCCAGTCAAAATACTTCAAACTTATCAATACTTCAGCTTATCCCCCTTGCAAAGAATAACTGAAGACCATTTAGTATTGCAAAGGAGAAACCTGCATACATAGTTTGTATTTCTGGTATAGCCTGATCACTGCAGTAAGTTAAACAAGAGATACCTCCTGTGCACATCAGTTCTCTTTTCTCTCATATTCTCTATATTAGAAGTTTTCTGGAGCAGGGATCTTACCATGATCAGTCCAATACTCAGTCTTACAGATATTTAAGGCATGTCATTCAAAATACTTAGTGATTATCTTGAGAGAAAATGCTGCTTGCTGTAGAAACCAACCAGTCACATTTGGTTGTATCCTAGAAAAGTATTTTCTTCTCAGTTCTACTAAAACATGTTCAGAAGAGAAAAACCTACCAGAGAAGGTGCATTAAACATTGTTCTGTGAAGCAGCATGCTGCTTTACTGCTCTTTGGCGGTGGTACATGGGTCTTCAGAGTCACAAGAGTGAAAACCTGAGTAAGCAGAAGTAAAGAAAAGGGTATTATTGAAATGCAGAAGGAAAAGTGGTCAATAGCTCACTAAAGCAGTATTATTCACCTGCACTTTGAATATTTGCTTCAATTAAATTCATGATCCACAAAAAAGAGAGTGACAAATCAATATTTTTTGTTGTTGCTGTGTTGAATTTAAGTATTACTAATCATGCCTGAGAAAACATTGCTCTTACTTAAGCACTGTTGTGGTTTCTTAATCAGGAAAGGGAGCAGTTGCAGATATTATTTGCTTTTGACAACTTGCAACCCAAGTCTTTTTTCAATGTCCTAACACCATCAAGGCTCCCATGAGTACAAACTGCCAAGCACTAGCACACAACCCAAACTATTACAGATTCTAAAACTATGCAAACCTTTAGTTTATGTGCTTTGGGTTTCCACAGAGAGTAGAGCTGTGGCTGATGAAATCAATCCCTCACAGGGACTCTGAGTCATTCCCCTGCCCTCAAGACTGCGGGACACAAGAACAGAATGTCCGAGAAAACTCCTCAGCTGCTTGCCAGGCAGCGTGAGTGTGTGGTATCTGGGCAAAACAGGTAGCAGAGTGGACATCTGGAAATCTTGTGGTCTTCTGCTGTCATGGTCACCATTCCTCAACCAGACTAATTTGAGGTTCTTCTCCGTGGTGGAGTCTTGCTTTTTCTTGTTTTCCATGATACTCATAGTGCTGGTATTCCTATTGTTAGTTCTCTTATTCTTTCCCCTTCCCTCTTGAAAAGTTAGAAATTTATGATGGTAAATACCCCCTCTGCCTTTGATCCTGCTTCTGGAGCAGCACAACTACTGAGATTGCATCATGGCCATTAGCAGCCATGATCTTCATGGCTTTGATGCTCATTTAGAAAGTGCCCATCACTAATCTGGGTGCTGTATCCTATTCAACTGCAAGCCTTGTACAAAGGTGCAGTTGCTCCCAATAAATATCCCTTATGCCTATAATTTCAGGCTCGTAGCTTTAAATATAAAAATCTAGAGGTTCTATTCTTGCATTGATATATTGCCCTCATTTCTGTATTAGCCTGAGTGATTCTCTTAGCAGACTTCACCCTTTCAGTGGTAACACCCCCACAGAGTTAAAATGGAAGTGACTACTTATAGGGGAGGGAAGGGGGACTCATGAATTGCAAATGAGGACAACTTATGCAACAACAGCTCAGAGAGCCAGTACATGTAAGTGGTTTTGAACTACAGGTATCTGACAACGGTTCTTTTGCATCTTCCTCCTATAGCTTCAAAGTCAAAAATTCATCCATTTCTATCCTTTAGTAAAATTGAAATGACTGCCCCATACCTTGAGCTTTGATAAGGGAGACTGGTCTCATTTCCAGGCTAGAAAGAGTTCCCAAAGTAAACACCTGGAAAAAATAAATTAAAAAAGAAAAAAAAAAGAAATCAGTCCTTACCCAGCAGAAAAAGACTTTGGTACAAATATCAGTNGACTGGTCTCATTTCCAGGCTAGAAAGAGTTCCAAAGTAAACACCTGGAAAAAATAAATTAAAAAAGAAAAAAAAAAGAAATCAGTCCTTACCCAGCAGAAAAGGACTTTGGTACAAATATCAGTGCTGCTGCTGGCTCTGATGAGGTCTGCTTTCAACACGTCTGTGTTCACATCTATCTCAGGATCTACACCAGCCTCGTTCTCAGTGCTACGTGCTCCTCATGCCATCAGCTGTTGAATAAATGCACTTTTCTTGCTAATAAGACATCAGCCTGCCATTAAATTTCTGAAAACTGAAGAAACTTGCAGTGTCAGAGGGAATTTCGTAACTTCTCTGCTGTCAGGTTGTGGCTGCAGCATCACGGCTCTGAGGACCAAGTTGATGTGATGCTATTCAGGGTGGCTTTTATACCAGTACAGGCAGAATTATTCTCACAAAAAAAATAAAAATATACAAAAATCCCTGCACGACATTGCTGATGTGGCAGTTTTATCACTCATTTCTAATGAAACCCTGCAGTCTTGGCGAAATCCATCTCCAGCTGTGAGCCAGGTAGCTGTGTGCAACTCCTGCCGCTCTGAGCAAGACAGGGCTTTAAACAGCTGCTTCTTATCTCTGTTTTAGAGTTGTTTTTACAGGCATCACAATGTAATCTAAACTCTGAGGACACTTTTTTTATGAAGACTTGTTTGAGAGCATTGCTACTGTCCCAATACATTATTAATGTTGCCCCTTAAATTTCAGCTGCATTTAGTAACTTGGAGGATTCTGTCAATGGAAGAAACATCACTAACACCACATTCTCAGCTTCAGTGGGACTGATGGTTCCATAATCTTTATGCTGG
The DNA here is from genome assembly GCA_013397515.1 of Upupa epops. Taxonomy (NCBI): domain Eukaryota; kingdom Metazoa; phylum Chordata; class Aves; order Bucerotiformes; family Upupidae; genus Upupa; species Upupa epops. The sequence goes on from VZRI01001471.1 coordinate 270,566, forward strand.
CCAATAGCTAGAAACAGTCTAGCATCTTTCATACCTGCGTGGACCTCTGCTGAAATCTACAGCCATAGGGTTATAAGAGAGGCAAAAATTATCACTAAAGTGAAAAGCCTCTGAAAGGGCAAAAAATTACCCAGTCAACTTCAGAACTGCAATGACAACAAATGACCTAAATTGTCATCAGCTGACTGATACAAGCAATTGAGCTGATACCAAATAAGCAAAGGGACCTCTATTTTAGCTCCGGAATTCCTGCTATGGCATGCAAGTAAAACCCCAAAATAAGGCTGTCATTCCTTGGGAGCAAAAGAAATTGACTGAATGAATCCTTAAGAAACACACTTGGGACTGTTTTCTAAAAAGATTTCTAATCATTGAACCCACAATGCCAAAATGCACATGAAACTGCATGGCCATAAGAATCTATAAATTTAGAACAGCTCAATTCAGATGACCATTTCAAAATGAATCGAAAACCCCAATATCTTGAACTACTAAAATAAAAATTCTGTCTGGAAATCCTCTGTGAGTCAGACTGATTCTGAGATTTCTGGTAATTAGGTTGCCGGGGGAAGGAAAGGCAATTTCAGCCATTCCAGCTAAGCTTATAGTTGTTACCTGACCAGAACACCAAATCATTATATTATTTATCACAATTTCCAAATCTGCCTCCTCTTGCCGAAGTATTCTTGGTAGGCAATACAGCTCAATAAGTTTAACACACAATCCATGGCTTTGTGGATTAAAAACCCCTCCTGAGGAACAGTTCTACAGCTTCATGTGGGTTCACATCACCATCTGTTTGGCTGCTAATCTCAACAGGAATCTACCCCAGGTGTTCAGCCCATCCTGCACATCCTTAGACAGGAGTGTTTTTAGTGGAAACAGACGGTAAGTGGACACTTGGGTGTTTGGCAAAATGACATTTTTTTAGGGGAGATTTTCTCCTCCTTAAATGGTGAAACATTAAATAAGTGAGGAACTCTGGGGCAGTGGAGCAGCAGCCTGACTGTTCTCTGGTCCAGCCCTAATAGCTGAACCCTTCGAGTGGGAAGCTATTTTAATGAAGAAAGCAGGGTCTGACAAAATGTGTTCCAATAGATTTGAATATCCTCGAGTCAGAATGCCTGCTATTCCAGACAAACACAAGGAGATGCATTTTATGTCTCACAGCTTAGCTGCTGCCATTTCTCATCCAGTTTAGCTCCAGCATATGTTAAGGTATTCCCTATTGTGTTTTTACAGCCACAAACAGTAAACTACCCAAAGCTCTAAGGAGCAGAGGGAGCAGCATGTGTGTTGTGTTTCATCACGGAAATCACAGAGAACATAAATTAGTGAAGTCATCTGTGTCATTTATCCACCTAATTTGGCCTCCCAAAAGGAATAATTTTCCCTTTCCTCCTTTTTAAGTTCACGATGCACTTTCTGATTTTGAGTGTAAGCACATCATTACTTAAGGAAGCATCAACAACCTAAACAGTACAGTGCACTAGAGCCTCAGAAACCTAACCTTCACAAAAAACCTTGCAGCTCACGGCCTGTTCTTCCAAGCTTAGATGCCAGCATTTCTATTTCTACTTCCAAATGTATATCATGATATGCAAAATAGAGTACATATTTGCCAGTCTTTTTTTGGATACTTGTCTAGGTTCACTGCAGCACTACGAATCCAGCCTAAGACACGTGTGGGATTATGCAGGCTGGCTCAGGCACACAGAATGCGAGTCAAGGCTACTCTTGGAAACAGTTTCCTGAGCATCTGTCAAACAAAAAACTATCATGAGATCTGTCATGACTAAAACAGCCAGCTCAGCCTTTCTTAAATCTACTCAAGCTCTCCAGAAGCTGCCATCAATGTGTGTTTGCCCTGTATCAGGAACTGGAACCCTAAATATTGTTCTCTGTGAAGTCTCTAATAGATTTCCACATAGGTCCGTAGGACTGAGATTTCAGACATCACTGTTTAATCTCTATTTCTCTTGGCAACCAAACTAACACAGCAGCTCTCCTCCTGCTCTTCCTCCTGTCCTGGTTCATGCTGAGGGACGGCACTCCTGGAAAACACAGTTCCTGTCTGAAAGCTCCAGAAATCAATCCCTTATGATCTTGGCAATAGTATCAGGAAGTCAGAACATGTGATATTTAAACCACACGTGCTTAGGGACATGGTTTAATGGTGACCTGGAAGCTCTGGATTGAAGGTTGGACTGGACGATCTCTTCCAACCCAAGGGATTCTGTGGTTCTGGAACTGAGGACAAGATCAGTCTTTTATATATTTATACTCCTCAGGGTTAAGAGGATTTATGCTTAATTTAAGGCAAATATAAGCCTTATATTTCAGTTTCAGGAACAGGAGTCTTGGACACATATTTGTATTTGTTTTTATTGAATTCTGTCTCCTTGAGACAACATTTCTGTAAGCTACCAGTCTCTTCTTCAAACAACTGCCTTTTCAAACCACAGCATCAGTTCTTCTACAAATCAAGGCATTCAAAATGCATCAGTGAGGGCTGGAGAAGTAAGAACAATGTAATCAGCTGTAAAAATGACCCATACAAAATGTTTGAGCTCAGCCCTTCGGATGATATGGAATAATTCTTCAGCAGTTACCAGTGGTCATTCTAAGGAATTCAGCAAGAATTTAAGATAAATTGGCAGACTGAAGAGCTTGGTCACTTGTAATGTGATGGCACTCCTGGTTTTGACCAGGCAGAAGCGCAGGGGATAATATCTGGGAAAAGTTAAGGGAATAACACTAGGAAAAATTCCTTCCCTAACACAGCAGTCAGAGATTGGAACAGGCTGCTCCTGCAGCACCAGGGAACATGGCTTAGTAGGCATGGTGAGGTCAGGTTGACAGTTGGACTTGATGGTCTTGCAGATCCCTTTCAATGATCAGTGATCCTATGATCTCGGCTACAAAGCACTAGAGACCTCCTTACAGAGGAATGTACAAGAGTAAGGAAAGCTTCATCTTGTATCAAAAATATCTAGTGTAATGCCTTTGGAATACAGGTTTGGTGATGGTGACAGTGTAGTAGATGGCAACATAGGAGCCACCACACGCAGGTCATTTGAGAGAAACACAGGAGAGACTGGAAAGATAGAAGTCGATCTGAGATTGACTACAAATATCAGCAGAAGGAGTTGTAACTCAAAGGCTGGTATTTGCCATTTAAGCTGATGAACATCAGGAACCAGGATGTCAAATTAAGAATCAAATGAAAATGCCAAATGAGAAGTCAAAATCCCAGCACAGCAGATGGAGATAAATAACCTGACTGTTTGTTGGAGAGAAAGTGCCTGAGAATTACAGCTTATTCACTGGAAAATTGCAGCCACCACCTGCATAACCACCACAGGCTGCCTGTGCCCATGGCTACCTCAGCCAGTTCAAGAGAAGCAGGACAATGTACCAACATCCCCCCACTCAGGGGTGACAACCATCCCTTGGCAACTGCTGCCCATGCAGCTCTGGTGCATCTCTCCTCCACTAGGTCAAAGCAGATCTTGAGGTTGGCCCTTTGGATTGACCCCCATGAACAAACCAAACCTGGAAACACAGGGAACATCCAGCAGGCTGCCAGGAAGCTGAGAGACCTGTGCCAAGCACAAACTAAAGAGATTTGGAGCATGGTTGTGCTGCATAAAGGAGTAAACGATTAGTGGCTGATTGAGAAATACTTGCAAAGACACCAGAGAAAATTGTTGAGTTGGTTTTGCATTCTGGGTTTATTAGAGCTGAAGTAAGTTTTGCTGTTTTGCTATCAAAGGAGAAAGTTTTCTATTTTTACCCTACTTCTATTACAGAAAAGCTCTGCTGATTTTGACAGGACCCGGGAATCCTCACAGTTTGCTGCCAGCAACAAGAATAAAGACAACTTCTGTGTCTGGGTAAACAAATGTCTTCAGTTTCCCACCAAGAGAAAAACTCAGCAACATAGAAGGTGCCAAACTGAAATCCTTTGTCAGAAAACACTAGAAAAACAGGCCATGAGGGAAGGGTGTGACCCAAGGTACGATGATCCTGCTCCTTTCAGCTGCATCTGCACCTTAGTCCAGCAGAGCTGACCCTAGCAGCAGGTGGGAAAACAAAGCCAGTCCTGAGAGGAGCTTTGCCTGCAGACTTGGGAGATTTACTCCTCCAAACAGCAGAGATAAATGCACCACAGATCATGTTCAACTGATTAATGAGACCAGAGCAGTTTGAAGGCCAGGAGGAAGCTGGTTGATATTTATCTTGGAAATATCCTTTTCCAGCCATCTCTACAAGGCACCTTGGCCAAAGAAAGATGAGAAGTCTGGGATAACAGGTTGTTCACAGGCACAAGCCACGAGTTCAACACAGCTCAGAAGAAAAGGAAGCGTATTTTCTACCACCATCTATCCATATCTACCCATAACTGACACTCTGCTATGATCTGCTGTTACTACCTAGCCAGCAGAACACAGGAGAACTATACGTTTCTCCTGTTGCAATTTACTTATGACTCCAGGTATAACTCAGCTGAAAACATCTAGTCATGGTATATTTATGAACACTCCCTCCATCTTCAACCAGTTAATTTTACCATTTATAACTCTATGACTCAGTGAAATATTTTAGGACACGGTCTCAGCGCCGTAATTAAAGTGCAGAAAGTACTGCAGAGTCGGAGGGGCTGAAGTTGGAGGCAACTCTGGAGACCATCCAGTCTGAGTCCTGATGGATCTGGGGCAGCCAGGGCAGTTTGCTCAAGACCAAACTGACCCATTGACTATCTCCAGGAGATTGCACAACCTTGACAAATCCACCACAGCGTTTGATCACCCTCGCCACAAAGGAACTTTTTATTAAATGGAATTTCCTGTATTTCTGTTTGTGCCTGTTGCCTCTTGGCTTTGCCCTCCACACCACAGAGAAACACCTGTGTCCATTCATAGAGTTACAGAATCACTAGGGCTAGAAGAGACCTACAAGATTACCCAGTCCAATTGTCAACACAACCACACTCTGCCCACTAAATCCTGTCCCCCGGGGCTACATCTACTCATTTTTATAATCCCTCTAGGAATGATGACGCCACCACCTCCCTGGGCAGCCTGTTCCAATCCGTGGCCACTTAGCCAGGGAAGAAATTTTTCCTGATGTCCAATCTAAACATCTCCTGGCACAACTTGGGGCTATTACCTCTTGCTCTCTTTATCTCTGTCCTTCCTCCCATCAGATATTTCTGCACATGGGTAAGACCACCCTGAGCCTCCACTTTTCCCAGTTAAACAGTCCCCAAAAATAAAACAAAACACAGAAGTGTGCCTAAGACATTTTTGACTTGCAAAGATGCCCTACGTGATTTTAGGCTGTATTACGGTTTTATTGGAGATAGTTGTGCTGTCTGCAAATAAAATTTGATTTTAACTAGATCACTGTGCCATATGCATAACTAATCACATGAAAGCCTCTACACTTAAGTAGCATTGCTTTTGCAACATGGCCTCAATAAAGCTTAATAGGCCACATCCCTAACTCTGACAAGCCAGACTTCTGATTATCTAGAGTTGAGCGGTTGCTTTCTTCCCTCTTAGTATGAGATATCAGAGTCATCATAGCCTGACTGGTACTTCTCATCAAACAGGAAGGAAATTTGCACTGTTATGTAGCCATTTATGAAGATTTTAGAAATTAAATGTAAAGAATATCAAATTAAAATAAGAGATAACCCAGCAATGAGAGCAGACACTGAAGAGGATTTCTCTACAGAAGTTGTTAAATACATACTCCTGCTCTAACTACGAAGGCATTGAAAGATAGCCAGGACGAGAGGTATGAAAATACAATTGCGTATAACTTTTTGTCAATAATTAAGTAAAAGTCAGTCTGCTCAGACAAAACAGAATCCTACTCCTCCTTAATTCAAGCTGAAGCAAATAATGAATAATGCCAAAGGACTCAGCACTTACTCTGTTCACACCAGAATGGAGAAGAGAGACAAGGGTCCCGGCCACCCCACACTGCTGCCTTGGCAGGATTTGTTGCACAGCCCTCAGGGCTGATTTCTGTAGGAATCACAGTGGAAGTGACAGCAATTTCAGGTCAGATATTTGTTGGATTCCTGCAAACAAGGGCCACATGAAAACACAAAGACCCCTATGGATGGACCAGAACAGCACCATAGTGGGGCAATTCACAGCAAGGAGCTCATGGCTGCACCTTCCAAAGACCTGTGGAGCAGGACGCTTTGCATAACAGAAAAAGTAGTTGTTGCTCTAAGTACCATTTTCAGACAGAAAATGCATTTCCCAAGTAGCATTACCTTTTACTAGTTGTAAATATTCACCACGAAACTCTTCTCCTTGTTGGTGTTTTGCATGACTCTGCTGAAGTTACCCACATAAAAAACCGGAGCAACGTGCTGGTGGTTTGTGGTAACCCAGATGTTAGTGGCTTGTCATCCTGCTCTGACCCCTCATCATCATTTCCCTCAACTCTCAGCAACCCCCACATCCCATCATGATTTGCTTCTAGTTCAGTCCAGATAGGTCCTCTTCTTCCAATCAGTGCACTGAAATAAAACTAAACTCAGAGACACAGGACAGGAGAAAGTCCATCCAATCTTCACTCAGAAGAGGCAAATTCACCCAGGGAGATAACATGGCATAAGCTAGAGGACAACAAACAGCACCAAAGGGCTCACAGAATCCAAAACTCCAGCCATTTACAGCCAATGGAAAATGAACTGCAAAAGCTTTAATAAATGAAAACCTGTAGAATTTAAATTACTAAAACTAGCTTTTAAAATAATGATATAGTCTGCCAGCTAAGGATAAATCCATGACTCTTGAAACAAAATGATAACAAATATTTTAAAGGACCACAGAAATCAGAAATGACCTCAGAAACACAAGAGACAATCTTGTCCCTGAAAGCCAAACATTTTCTCCTGGAATATTCAGGTAGTCTGTATTAGGAAACCATATCAGATCCAGCCCAAGAGGATGTAATTGTAGCTATTTTTGCACAGCATAAGTCTCCTCTTTGATATTTTTTAAGAACACTGATAAAGTACTTCAAAGAGATGCATGCAGTCATGCTTATCCTCCCTTCTCCATGCAGAGTGGATACCAAGAGCTGGGGAAGGACAGAAAAATATGGAGTGTTCGTTGCTGTCATTGATATTTCTATCTTTGCATGGGATTAAGAGAGTTTCTTCTCCTTCAGAGAAAAATGAAAGCACCAAGACAGCAAAATCAACAACCAACATCTGCTCAACTATTACTGAAAGAATCCATTTCCCAGAGGGATTAACAACCACAGAAGTATGGATCAATATTGATAGAGGGAAATTATCCAGATGCATGCAGAGAATCATTTGCTGCTCTTGAAGATAAATTTTAAAGCTTTGTAAATGTAATTCCTCAGCAGCAAATGAAGATATTTGGCATGGATGTGCATCCTTCTAACCTCAATAAGGAAAGGAATGTGAGTGTTACTACCCCCTGAGATTTAAAATTTTATTTTCAATGATATTATGAAAGATTTATCAAACTACATTGAAACGTGCTGTTGTGTGACCAAGTCTATCTGTTGTCTCATGGAGTAAGAAACCAAAAAATAAGATTTACAAGACTCTCACAATCCTGTAAGGAGTGCACAATGGGTCAAGTTTTGTCACATTTGGCCCACTCAGCTAGAGAAAAGTCAAGGACCCAGGAATCAAGACACAATTAAGTAGCATTTAAGTCCAGTTAGCTTATGTCAACTTAATTTGAGAATTATCCTACCAGGTTTTCACTCACAAATTAAGTAATACAGTTATGGACTATTGACTGCATTTTTGTTTACCCAGGAATGGTGATACTTGACAATTTGAAGACTAAGTTAATTATGGAGGAACAAAACCAAGTTTATATCTAAATTAACTCCATTTTGTTGCCTAGAATTTTTTTTTCCTCCAAATTAATTATAGCTAAATTTTATCATCACTAAATTAAAGTTAAGCCAAATTAGTTCTCCAATTCTTGCTTCAAGAATAAATACTATTTGCCTTCCAGGAGCACTAAAGTATAAAAACTGCTTGAAATTTTATCTTTTTTAAAGCGTATTGCTACCTACTTCTAATTAAACCCATTCATCACTGGAATATCATCTGGGGATTTGCTGGTTTGTTGGGTTTTTTGTTACTGTTCTGATAGAAATTCCACACTAAGTCTAATATCCTTAATTTTTAGTAAGTACATGCTTTGCTTTCCTAAGATGAACCTTGAATATCCCCTAGACCAGGGCCACTCAGCAGCACCTCAACACTCTGGTAGAAAAGATTAATCAAAAACTGTGTAGATCTGAAGCTCAGGGACATGGTTTAGCAGTGGGCTTGGCACAGCTGCATTATTGGTTGGATCTGATAATCTTACAGGCCCTTTTCCAGCTTAAGGGATTCTATGACTCCCTGAAGATTCTTGGGGCAGGGACCCAAGCAGACCTGCTTTAACCACCCGGCATTTGTCCCCACAGGACATGTCTCTCTTTTCTTATCTTTTTGCCATCACTGTGCGTACACTTAATTAATGAAGACCTAATGAATGGCTTGCTGGCATTCTTACCAATCAAGCACCAGCATTTCAACTTCCAAATTCAGTTGCGCTCTTACTGGCACTTATGTGTTTCTAATTTAAATAGCTTTAAATTTGAATATTAAATTTAATTTTGCATTTTAACTTCCACACAATTTAAATGGCAAAGTCTGGCTTGCACAAAATGCTTCTGCAGTGGAAAAAGTGAGATTTAAAACTGAGATTAAGGTTGTTTCTACTTTGTAGAAACACCATATATACCTTGAAGAATATGAGTCATTCTTCATCAAGGCAATGGAGGCATGTAGGAGAAAAACATTTGAGAAAAATGCCTTTTGTTTTGAAGGGCTATGGACCTTGATGTGGTTATACAGAGCACTTACACGAAGAAATTAAGTTTCATAATGCTGGGCCAGGATCTGGCAATTCCATTTGTGCTAGCACAAGGTAGAAACATTTCAAATGTTCCCCGCAGAATCAGGCACTCACAGAAGCATCCCTATTAGCACCCGAGCTAACTTGTTCTGAAAGGCTGTAGAACTTGCTGACTTAAAACCAGCATGTACCTCTGCTAATGGCTGAGCTATGAAAAGGCATTTAAAAGCAGAATTATCCAAGTAAGAAAAGTTTCTAAAGAACCTTACAACTTATCACCTTCCTCAATGCTTGGGGCTACACAAATTACTGTTGAAGTTATACACTGGAAAGGCTACAAGATAGGTGAAGTGTTTCTACTCTCACTTTTTCTATCAGTTATCTACTACTTTTTGGACTAATTATTACTGTTATTTAATCAGACTTGCCTGCTTCTTTCTTGGGAATTCATTCCCTGTGCAGAGATAAGTGGATAGCTGCCTCTTCAGTGTAAGAATGCAAATGGAGAGTCTATCTCAGGCATCTGGGATGGGTCAGCAAAAATGAAACCAGGGTACCTGGACAAGGTTCTTCAGCTGAGCCTGTCAAGGGAGGACCTGCATTCCCACTCAAACTTGACAGAATGGATCACATCTACTGATCCCAAAGCTCTACTTTGCCTAAGGACTGCAAATATTGGGATTTTATGACCACTTGAGACTCCTGTCTTTAAGTCTCCTCCTACAGCAAACAAACTGAAACAAGCATTTGCATTGTCTCTGCTTTCTCAGGTCTCCAGAGGTTTTGAGGAGACTGTTTTTATTTAGATATGCACAGAAGAAAAACAGAACTTCAGCTTTGAATCCATTGCTGAAGCATCTAAAAATCAAACTTCCACTCTTAACACCCAACAAGAAACCACAAACCACTTGCAAAGGAAACTGGTGCTTGCTGATCCCTTGCCTGTGTATACAGCATCACCATCCACATCTTCCAGTGCTCCTCTCACCTCATCTGCTTATTGGAGAAGTTTTCAGGGAAGTACAAAAACCAGAAACACTTTTAAAGTTTAGAGATCACAGAGTCGCAGAGCAATTTTGGCTGGAAGAGACCTTCAACATCATCGATGAAAACTATAAGAAACAAACAGAAGAAATAAAGTCTGTCATTAACATAGAGGCTGGGAAAAAAACACACCAAGCTTCTGTAAAGAGAAATCTATGGGATTAGAACTTTCAGTAAGCTATTACTTCTTTGTAATAAGCTAAACAGAGCAAATCCTGCAAGTTTATAATAAAATATATATTTTTCGTACTGAGCCAGACAAAGAGAAGTACTAGAACTGCCAAGAAGAGGAATCAAATGCCACCAGGTTGGACTAAAATTCCAATAGAACTTAAAATTGTGTATGCACCAGCATCTCACTGTCTGCAATGAAAGGAGACTCCTTCCTTCAAGGGCAGGAAAGTGCTCTGTGCTACCGCCAAATTAAAACCAAATACTATTATTTATGAAATTATAGTCAAGTGTGGAAGCTGTAGCCATTAATTACTCCTGTGGTTCTATGGGTTTAGGGTTGGGGTTTTTAAGCACAACACTGGAGCGCTTAAAGATCCTCCTGATTTAATAATTCAAAGTGTTTGCACTCTATAACCTGTTTGAAGGGGAGAAAAAAACTATGCTCAACATTTTGAATTCACGGGCAAGCACCTCATTAACATGCCATGACATCAAATATTCATTAGGCTCTCCACTATAATGAGCTCGTTTAAGACAAGTGTGAGAAAACCCCATCCCGTATTAAAGTTGGCCATGTTTTATTTATGCTCACTTTAATATTCACTTTAGGCCGCACCAAAATACAAACATACAATTAATTTTTCATTAATGAGAAAGTGAAAATCTGTTCCTCTGGCTTGTGCAGCCTCACTGCATTCAAAAAAAAAAGACGAAGCTGAGGTGGTTGGGTGCTGTGATACTGCAAAACACTCGGCTCCAGGAGGGGAATAAGCAACAGTCAGTTATTAAAATTCCCTTGTTCCTTCCAGATCTGCAATGAGACCTGCAACCTGCTGCTTTTTTCCCCAGGAAAATGAGAGTAGCATATTATAAGAACCCAGTAACAGAGTAATGCAGCCTCCAGACACTTCTCCGATTGCTTTGCATTGTGGGGTCAGGAGAGAGATCATCGAGGCACAGAGAGACACTAGGTCAACCAAGTTAATGATCCCTTGCCCGTGTGACCTACTGAACTGACAGGTGAGGCTTCAAAATCGCATCACACGTAACCAAGTTAATGTTTTAACTTGGTTTATGTTTAACCACTGCAAACAAAGAGCATGTAAAATATTGATGGATTCACACCTGTGCTACAGATGTTTCCTCTTGAAAGTAGTTCAAGCCTCATCTCAGTGTCAGGCTTTGCAGTGATGCCATGAGTGATGTTCAGGACAGTGAGGAGGCAGAGCACCCAGCTCTGTGCCACAGCTCTGTCTGTGTAACCACAAAGAAAAGAGCTCAACCTTTGGCCCTTACCCAGCTCTTCAGGCAGAATTCCTCTCCCCATGCCACATCTGCAGCAGATTCAGGGTGTCCCACACATTTATTTCTCCCCCAGTTCAGTGGGAGAACAGATGCATAAAATCATTGAGGCTGGAAAAGACCTTTGAGATCAAGTCAAACCAATAACCCTACTCTACCATGTTCACCACTAAACCAGATCTCTAAGCACTACATCTAAACAATCTTTAAAAATATCCAGGGATGGTAACTCAACTCCCTCCCTGAGCAGCTTGTTCCAAGGCCTGACTATCTTTTCAGTAGTCCAGACTAAATAGTTGGGATACATTCCTTTGGGGTCACCAGGCTATCCATGTATTTGGTTTATACACTGAATTCATATTTTTCCCATGTGTGTATTGTGGGGCAGGGATCAGAGCTGCAATGTTTATCAGGTAATTAGTATTTCTTAAGCTGGTTAGTAGATTAGCATGAGTTAATTCCTGAAAGCAGCATTGCTCATACATCCCAAATGTCTGTGTTTTGCCTACACTTGTTTACCCTTCCAGCAGCAATGATAGCTGCGAGCTCATACTGTGTACACCAGTAAGATAAACACTCTCCACCACTTATTTACCTAGAATTGCTGGAAAGTGCATTCATGAATTGTAAAATCTCATGTAAATTCAAACAGTTTGTGCCTCCTCTCCCACTGAACTCAACCAGAGCCAGAGACAGGATAGGGTCAGGTAGCCTCTTGACATGGATTTCACTAGGCTTGGTATATACAACAGAGAGAACAGAAGCCTCTTGGCTTCTGGGGTCTCATCCAGCACCCTTTGGTGTCTTGAAGTCACCTTGAATTTGACTTCAACAAGCTTCTGCTGTGGTTACACCTCTGCTCTGCCTCATTAATTAACCACCACGTGCTCTCAGAGTCTAGCTCTATGGAAATTATTGAAGAGTGGCAACATCCTTGCGATTCCCCTCGTCACTTGGGCTACTGGTACTTGTGGCACTTTTGAAGTGAAGCTCACCTTTCTCAGCTTTGCCATCACTTCACTGTTCTTCTAAAATAACAACAGTAATGTTTCCAGTGCATTCATGACTGTTCAGAAGAAATAACTGGACAAACATCTACCTGCAAATATTTAAATAAAACATATTTAAAATATTTAAATAACCCCCCCTAAAATTACATTAAATACTTTGAAATAAATGTTGTGGCCATTTAACCTGTTTCAAGAATTCTTTTGGTAAAAACACTTTGCTCCCTTATATTCACCATAATAGTTCTGGTTATCATGTTGGCATAATGTCTCCAAAAAAATCACGGAATCATTAAGGTTCAAAGAGACCTACAAGCTCACCAAGTACAACTGTCAACCCAATCTCACCACGGCCTCTAGACCCTGTCCCTAGTACCACATCTACAAGTTTTGAATCCCTTCAGTGAGAGCGACTCACCCTCTCACTGTACAGCCTGTACTAATCCCTGACCACTCTGTTGAAAATTTTACTGATGTCCAACCTAAACCTCCCCTGGCACAACTTGAGGCCATTTCCTCTCATCCTAGAAACAACATTGTGAAGCTTTTAATTACCAGAAGGTGGTCGTACATGCATATAGACACAATGAAAGGAAGCCCTCTGCTCGGGCAGTTACTGGTATGCTAAGTTTTCCTTCCACAGAAAGTTTTCCTTCCACAGTCCCTTGGGTAAACTTCCAGGGAGCCATCACACCAGCTCAACATTATTAACGTTTACTAGAAACAGAATTGAGCAGAACTGAGCATCCCACCAGCCTTTTACTTCCAGGAATTCAGTTCTCAAATCAAAACATATTGGTCCAAGTGAAATAAACCCAGCTCTTCCTTCTTTTAGAATCTTTCCTGGTACCTTTATGTTATTCCATATTAGCTACCTTTCACCACATTTCTCAAAATTCTTGCTGGAGTTTTTGTTGCTAGAAATATGGACATCCTGGCATTATCCACTGGCAGCTAAGACCATATCTGGAAGACAACTAATTACACATGGAGTAAAGATGAGATTTCCCAAGGCCTTGCTATTCTGAGGGCATCTTCCTATTTTGCAGTACTTCAGATGCAGCCCTGGAATAAACTAAGTGAAGAAGGCTGCCAAATGGAGCTATTTCTGTTCTCAGTGATTCTGGGCTTCTATGCTGTCAAGTTCTTGTAACTCTGTATTTGCAGTGTAATGACTGAGAATTTAAGCCCACCAGGCAAGATGCTTACTCCTACCTTTAATGCTGCACTTCTTGGAACAGGGTCTTCTCCAGGCTCAGTGGATACAAACAAGCATCACAAAATCAATCAGGACTCACCCATCAACATTTTGACATGAGTAGCCTGAAGTTCCCATCCCAGTGCTGTTCAAGATAAAAATAAATAAGTAAATCCTACAAAAGTGTTAACAATGTTATCATTCCAAGAGCAGATTGAAGACATGCAGGTCTTTGGGTGGGATTCTGTGTTTCACCCTGTGCATCAGAAGTACTGTGGTATTCTTGCTGAGGCTGGAGACACCTTTTGAAGACTTCAGGCTGATCTCACACCAGGGATTCCAGGGACCAGCTCACCTCTGGACCTCCTTGCTGGGCAACCCCCCAGGACTCCACAAATAACAAAGAATTGAACAGATCCTGTTCCCTACAAGTGTGTTCTATTTTTCATGTACTTTGGTTCCACTTTTATTTTTTTGAGAGACAGTTTATTAGCTAATTAGCACCTCATGGGGTCTTATAGTTTACAAATTTCAAAGCTTGATTGAATAGAGCTAAACTGTAAAGTGCTTTACGTAGCATTTTCACCTTTTTGTTTTTTAGAATACTTCTGTAGAAGTAAGTCCTTCACCTGTTTCTGCCTGTTTCATGCAGCATTTGCTCTAAAAGAGGAGCTAAAGAAAACAGGGCAGAAATGAGTCCACTTTTATAGACAATTGGCATTAAACAACCCTGGAAAATGATAAAATTGGAAAAATAACATTTAAAAAATAACTTCCAGATGTGTTTCCCTCTGATGGGCTAAATGTCTGTCCTCATAGAGAACCAGATCTGTGGCTAAGTTGTGGATTTGAGAAACTCAGAGTTGCCTGGACAACTCACCTGATTACCAAGAGGTCAGCACAGGACACCAGAGCCGGAGCTCTCTGGCTGGCCACAGGCACAAGCCCATGCAAGTCCAGGGTGAAAACAAGAAGGTTTCAGACAAAATCCTCAGGAGATCTCGAAAAATTAAAGATTAATCAAATCACTGTTCATTTTTCATTTTCCAGAAGACCATCCCATCAGAAGTATTCAAACACAATCTACATCCAACACTTCTAAATCTTCAGTCACATAAGGCTCCATCAAGTAGTCATCTCAAGTCATGTTTTGCCAGAGACATAGAATCATAAGGGATCGAAAGGGACCTTGAAAGATCATCTACTCCAATCCCCCTGCCACAGCAGGATCACCTAGACCAAGTTGCACAGGAACACATCCAGGCGGGTCTGGAACATCTCCAGAGAAGGAGACTTCACAACTTGTACAAAATAGCCTGTGGGGCAAAGGGGTTTTTGTCACTCTATCAGTGAATTATCAATAGCCACTTACCTGGTTTGATAGATAATTTCTAGTACCATGAGACAACCCTTATCAGTTCTCTCTTGTCATCATCTCATCCGGAGAAGGAGACTCCACAACCCCTCTGGGCAGCCCGTTCCAATGCTCTGGTACCCTCACTGGGAAGAAGTTAATTCTTCAAGTACTTGAAGAGTGGCAAAATCCTTGTGATTCCCCTCGTCACTTGGGCTGCTGGTCCATGTGGCACGTTTGAGGTAAAGCTGACCTTTCTCAGCTTTATCTGCTTAAGAGTTTCATTGTCTGTGGCTCATTTTTCCAGGTCAACCCTTAAGCACCACCCACTAAGATGCCCTCATGCTTGGCCAGGCAGCAGGTAGGTTAAGGAACCTGTTCCTAGGCAGTTAATTAAACAAAATACACTGTAATCATGACTTGTCTTTGGTCTGCTAAGCCACACCTGGATGTTAAAGGCTGAATATGGCTTTACACGTTAAGAATGCCGCTATGATAGCATCAGCGTATAAAACTTGTCTTTCTGGCAGGATGTATAAGATGGGGCAATCTAGATATCAAAGCCAAAAATCATTATTTCATGCAAAGGGAGACAAATGGAAATAGAAGAGATTCTAATACAATAATTTTCCGAGCAGATAAGTGCTAGGTATTCTGTTTATCATCAACTTTTTCTTATAAAAGTAACGATTTCTACCATTACTAATAGCCATAAAAATTATAATCTATTCTAGACTGTGTGGGATTGACTTAGAGGATGGCACAGAACTCCAGGAATAAATCGATACTAAATTCACGCATACACAGGATTACCCACTCTCTCTCCTCACAAACAGATTGCTGAGGGCTGATAGTCTGGTTTTGCTGAATTCAGAGCAGGAAGCACTGAGAAGTATAGCTGAAACCCTAACAGAAAAGAAACTATCACCCCAATCCATTTCTGAAGCGGCTCAAGAGATGAGCATGCATATATCTGACAGGAGATTGAACCTGAAGTGAATAGGAATCACTTGCTGCCAGACATGGTCCTACACATTGCAAATGCAGCTGGCAATCTGCCCACCTCATTTTGCGAGCCCGGCTCATTATTGCTAAAGGAGAAAATAAAAAAAAAAGCCCTGTTCAGGTTGAAGTAGCAGCATCCATTGCTCTGAACCAATGAGATTAGAAAATCTAATTCAGGGTACATTTAGGACAGATCTAAGGTTCAAAGCTAGCTGTGCAATATAGATACCGTTCATGGAATTTGAAACTTCTCCAAGCAGATGAATGATTACCATCACTTTGTGAAGATGAGGGGGAGCATTAGTCATTCTCAATGCACTCTATATTAAAAATGAAGAAGAAAAAGCTTTGAAGAAATAGTGAGTTTGTAAGGATTTGATATCGCATAATGAATAATACATCAGTGCTTGAGCTTTGGGAAATCCTGACTCCTAGACCCAAATTCACAAAGAGGTACACGGATAAAAAGCTTTTACTCCTGATTTGACAAGTGAAAAATTTAGCAGGCATCTCCAGAGCTCTTGGATACTTTTTAGTTGGTGAAATTTTGGGAGCTTGGGTGACCAACATTTGTGACCTACTGAACTGACAGATGAGGCTTCAAAATTGCATCACTCTGCCATGTGAAGATTATCTTCTCTTGTTCTGTCTTTTTGACACATCCAACCAGTCAGGAATGCTGGATTTGCAGTATCAGACAAGGGATTTTCCCCCAGCAGCTAGGCATGACAAAAGCATAGAGAATACATACCCTGTTCCACTTCCTTATCCATAGACAATTTTTCGTAACTATTAATACATTTTGGATTTTTCTCATGTCTCTCACCAGAGAAATCTGTCTACACACACAAGAAGGGTTTGTGTTAACAATGGGCTGATGACCTCTTTTGAGCCTTTTAGAGAAGCTACAGACATGACCCTGCTGCTACTTTTAGGCTGAACCTCATTAAATGTAGAGACAGATGTGTGGAGCCATACATTCATGAGAAATCTTCTCATCCTGACATCAACAGCAATAAGTACTCTCACAAAAATCTATACATTCATTCATAGCATCTTCCATTCCTATAGTGTAAATCTGCCCTTTTGGTCCTACGGGAGCACAGTGCCTTGGTAACACATACCTACAGAGCTGCAACGACTCCATTAACACCCACCAGGCAAAGACGACAACAGAATCTGGACCATTAGTAATATGGCCTAGATGCAGGTAAAGCAGAAGGAGAAAAAGTGGAATATGTAACATTTTGATAGGCTAAAAGCCTCCTGCTTTGAAAATAGATGTGTCTGCTTCACCTTGATGTGGATTTTGGATAAACGTCCCAGCTTTGCCCGTATGGATCTGGCGGCAGGGCCATTATGCATTGACAAGTCCTATTCTACAGGCATTATCTTAGCAGAGACAATACGACCAATTTAAAAACCCTGAGATGCACAATTTGCCTCAAAGAATGTGACAAACCCACATAACAGCCAGCAGCCCAGGGCAGGGTGTACAGCACAAGAATGTCAGTGTTGTACCAAATGGAGTGTAATTAGCTACACCATTGTCTTTCAGGGGTTATTGCATGCGGTGGCTATTGTCATAATTCTTTGACAGATCTTTTCCTCTCAGGTTCCTCAGGTAAAACCAGTGGTTGTACCCCCATTACATTAACATAATGGTTTTTAATCCAAACCGTGCACACTCAGTTTCTGCTGGCTGAAAAAACAGCACAGGTCTGTGCTGGGTTTTGGCAAGCAGAGGAAGGAGAATCATTTAGTGATGCAAATTCCGTCTGCAGCTAAACGTGGGCTTTTTTGCATGAATCATTCTAACAAGATGTAGGCTTTGGTGAACACACACATTTTTAAGATTGAAGAGAATAAAAACCAATTAGAAATCAATGAAAAATTAATTGTCCTTAAGGGTAAGTTTGACTATAGAATAACCTTCCAGAGAAGAGTCAGCAACTGAAAACTTTAAGAACCCTAAGAAAATACTGGACCCTAAGAAAATGAAACACCTCTCTGAGAAAGCTGTAAGCAACACATTTAATTGTATTTACTATCCCCTTTCATTCCTAACACCAAGTGATTGTCCCAGATGCCTCAGAAGTGCCCTTATGACATAAAGTTAGTTCAGGGTATCATAGTATCACAGTAATGATGAGGCTGGAAAAGACCTGAAAGATCATCCAGTCCAA
>VZRI01001472.1:1642-36889 GCA_013397515.1 Upupa epops
ACAGCCCCCACTCTCAATCCAGCCTCACAGGAGAGGCGATGTTTGAGCGACACCGGGAAGGCTGAGTTCAGAGGTTTCAGAAACACAGGAGGAATGGGAACAGTAGTGGGGAACAATAATGCCCCCCCAGCCCCCTCCCCAAAGAAAGCAGCTGGGATCCCTTTTAAAAAGGTCCAAAATTTATTTATCCTTAGGGCATAAGAGGCAATGTAAACAAAATACCAACGAACAACCGAGACATCACGAGTCAATCCTTACAGTCTGCAAGCAGTTGAAGATCGAGTACCCTCTGCCCACCTCCCCCCCTCCCTCCCCCTCCCCTTCCCCTCCAGAACACTGCAAGCCAGCTCAAATGTTAAGAAGCAACAATTCCCCACCCTGCAGGGCCGGTGAGTGTTGTCACAGCTCAGGCTGGGACTCCATGTCTCATGCCAGGAGGGCACTGCACCTGTTCTATGCGATACCTAATGAGCCCGAGGGAACGCAGTGACTACTGCAGACGAGGATTTAGCACCACCTTTGGTCCAAGCAGTCAGTGATCTGGGGGGGTTACAGGTCCAGTCTGTTTACCAAGCCCCTTCCACCTGACTCTTTGAAAATAGCTGAGGTTCCAACTGCAAGGACTTGGAAGAGCCAGCCCGCACATCCTGCCGCGTCCTCCCAACCCCGCCTGGCCCCGCACCCGGGAGAGGAGGGCGTCATCGCTGCGCGGCGGCGCTCGGTGCCAGCGAGCATCACTGCCGAGCTGGGTTCGGTCCTGGGGGGACAGGGCAAACGCTGTGCCGAGGGTCTGGTCCTGCTTTGGCCCAGCAGAGCCCTGATTCAGGCTCGGCTGAAGAGCAGGAAGGGCAGGCAGAGTGCGCCTCTCAATCTGCCTTCCCACTAGCCCTTGCCACCCTCCAAACCCTGCCCGACGGCAGCACCCCATGCCAATAGCGGGGTGCGTGTTGGTGGACGCCTGGAGAGAGACGAAGGTGCCCCAGGCCAGCTGTTTCAGCCTGGTGGGAACGTGGGAGCACTTAGTCAGGCGCAGTTTGCCCCAGGCCCTTTCTGAGCTCATCCTGCCCGTGCCCACCGCGGGTGAACGGCTGGCATTTTTGCCCGGGTGTGTTTCCACCCTGTTCTGCCACAGCACCAGCGTGGGCCAGGACACAGTCACAGGACCTGTGACACCCTGGGAGAAAAAGTGAGTGGGTAGAGCACCGGACACTACTACTGTACTTCTACTGCTACTTCGTCCTCTTCAAGTGTCCAGAGTCCAATCTGTCTTCTCCTTCCCTCCAGGAATTTCTGAGGAGCCTTCTGTAACCACCAGTAAAGGCCGCTCAGTTCCAAGTAACACCAGCACTAATAAATGCCTAGAGAGAGGTGCTGAGACCTCGTTTCAGGCAGCATCCTCACACTGACAACTGCCTGAGACAGCTGTGCTTCTCATTCCCTGTCCTGAGCCCCATCTGTAGAGTTCTCCGACACAGACAGGGTTACTGTTCCCCATTCAGACAGCTGTTTCATCTATTAGAATCCTAGAATCCTTAGGGATGGGAAGGGACCTCGAAAGATCACCCAGTCCCACCCCGCTGCCACAGCAGGATCACCTCTTCCCTCAGCCTCCCAAAGCGCTGCCTTTGGGAAACCTGCTCTGCATCCGTCCCCTACAGTCAAGGGGTTGGGGGGAGATAGCGCCCTGCACAACTGCTTCACCTCAGCGGCTCACACCCAGAGCAGACGAGAACACCATGTTACCCTCAATTCACTCCTCCTTCCTGGGACAGAGAGGCCATCCCAGTGCCCCAGTGACAGGACCGGGCCCACAGTACCGTAGGCACCAGCTCTACCAGCACAGGTCCCCAGCCGCTCTGAGCTAAAAGCCTGAGGGCCATTTCCACGGGGTCACTTAGCACGAAGAGCAGCTGCGTTTTCCTCAGTGACCACGCACTGTCCCGCTGGCCCCCAGAGAAGTTCCACCCTTTCATTCACACTCTGCATCACAGCCACCGCCTCTACGTGCGGGCTCAGGGACTGCTCAGCAAAGGCCGTCCTGTGTCCGTGTTCCCCCTGGGTCAGTTCAGACAGACTGGGGCATCTGTGCCCACGTGAACGACAGCTCCTGCCACCGCTGGCAGAAGGCTCCGGTAAGGGCCAGACAGAGTCACCAGACAGAGAGAAGCAAACGTGTCTCCCAGGCCTGAGCCTTCCTTTCCGAGGGCAGCAGCTCAGAGACCCCAGGGCACTCGGACGCCTTGCAGGAGCCGCTCGCTGTGTTTGCATCCCACTGGTCACCACCTCAGGTTCATGGAACAGCAGCGGCCCCACACACCGTGAGGCAGTTGCTGCTGCCGTCTCCAGATCCCCTTTGCTGTAGGAGCACGGGGGAGCGGTGCTAGGGATGTCAGGACACCCGGCAGGGCTGAAAGGATCAGCGCTTGGCCGAAAGCTCCAACGCCTGCGCTGCCAGCAGCGTTCTCTTGGCTACTCCAGTGAAGCCAGACCAGAGGCCGTTAGGAAAGCACGGTCCAAAGCTGTAACCATGGCACAAGGGTTTCCCCAGACTAATTCTCTTACTCTCTCGACTCACAACCCCAACCAAGACGAAAGGGCTTCTGCCCAGAGACTCTTCTAAAAAGCTACAAAACCAGAACCCCAAACAAGCCCAACCCAGCATCCTCCCAGCTATTCCTTCTCACTGCAGCTGAACCACGCCGACTCCTAAACCTCTGCTAAAGCAGGACAGGCAGAGTGGTTCCCACATCAAAAAGAAGACCCCAACAAAAAGAGACCAAACCCAGCGTCACCGACGCGACCACACACGCTACGGCCAGCCACACGTTTCTCCATCCCTGGTCACCGACATCCTCTGCCCCACGCGGCCAGCAGGAACGTTCCCATCACCCAGCCTCTACAAACAGAGCTTATGTCAACGCAGACAAGACAACAGCATCTAACACTCAAGAAGAATCTCATGAAGAGCATCAGCCGCTGGGGAAACCCACTGCAACACCTCAGTCAGCCCACAGGACTGCCTACACCGCCTCTCAGCTACCGACTGGGGACTGCAAGACGCATCCACCTTCCTCGCAGGACAAGAGCGATCTGCTAACTGAGGGGAGCTCAGGCTGCAATTGCTCTGCTAACTGGGGGCAGCACAAGCGCTTGAACTATTTCAGTCTTCACTGAGCACCAGTTTAGTGCTTCCAGTAACTGACACCGGTTCCAGAGACAGCCTGGGCAGACTAACAGCTCTGGCGATGCACGCGTCCAGCTGAGCTGCCTTCAGCACCCACCCTGAGCTATCAGCATCTGAACTTCAGCCAAAGCAGCAGTCAGCCAGAGCGCTCCCCCGACGTGGGATGTGGTCCCAGGCCTCAGCTGGGGCGGCTCATCGGCGCGGCTCTCCACAAGCAGAGCACCGAGCACCTGTCTGCGCTAGAGAGGACCAGCACTGGATCGGCGTGACGCGAGGCAGACGGCAGCAGCAGCAGCAGCACACCTCCTCTGTGCACGGCTCACCCTACAACACCCAGGCTCGGACCCTCGGTTCGAAACGAAGACGCTGCGTGCCCTCTGCTTTGGCACCTCCAGGTTTGACTCTCCCATCTCAGTCCGCTCGCTGCAGGCCACTTCCTCACAGAGGCTGCGAGCAGTGGAGCGGTGGACATGCGGGCCAGGAAACGGTTAACTCAGCCCTGCACCGAAACCCCTCACTGTTTGGAAGATTTCATTCTAATTCCTTGTTTTATTCCTTTCAGTTTAGGAATGGCTACTAAATGGCTACTAATGGCTACTAATGGCTACTAATAGCTACTACTGGTTACTAAATGGCTACTACTTGTTACTAATGGCTACTAACGGTGGCTAATTCCAGTGACTGCACTGTTCTCTCCTGTCCTGCTTCCAGGGGATGGAAACCCAGTGAATGAGGATCCTCGCCCGGGGAATGCAGAGTCAGAACAGACTCTGATGCTCCCTCCAGTCTAAACCCCAGGGATGCTGGTGGGATCTCCTTTGTTCATGACTAGTACCCTGGTGGCCCAGGTGAAGAAGCGCCTCTCTAACCACGGGAGATGGCACAGAGAAAGCTGCCAGGCTGCTCAGCTGTGGGAGGTTAAGGAGACGATCGTGGCTGCGAAGGGCACTGCCTGGAGAAGCCTGAAGTATTTCCTCTCCTCTTCAATCTGACACTAAAGCAGTTCTCCTGTAGTGCTGAGTGATTCTCTCCCTACTGTTCTCCCCCACCAAGCAGGGACCAAGACAGACAGGTACTGTTGTCACTCACTAACCCCGAGCACGAGGCAGAGATCACGAACACGTTCCCACAAGCGCTGCAAGCACGGGGTTGTCTCACAGAGGGCTGAGGCAGACCTGAGCAGCCACTGTTGCCTCCTCCATCAGCCAAACCTCAGTATGAAAACTCCCAGGCACACGGATCCTCTCAGGCACACGGATCTTCCCAGGCAGATGGAACATCCCAGGCACACAGATCCTTCCAGGCACACGGAACCTCCTAGGACACAGAACCTCCCAGGCACATGGATCCTCCCAAACACACGGATCCTTCCAGGCAGAGGGAACCTCCCAGGCAGACAGATCCTCCCAGACACATGGAACCTCCCGGGCACACAGCTCCTCCCAGGCACACGGCTCACTTCCACTACCAGAAACACACAAGCCACGTTTGTCTTCCTTCAGGGGGTCACTGGCTTCAGGATACAGGTTGTCATCATCTGATGTGAAGAACCTCGACTTCTCTCGATAATGCAAACCACAGAGCTGTGATGCACTGACACCCTCGGCACAGAGAAAGCACCCGCAGGTCAGAGCAGATCATTTAAGGCCCTTGAGAAGCATCCTTCACCTGGTATTTTATCTAGCTCTCCCCTGCCACGAGTCCAGCTCTCTTCTCCTTTCCAAATGGTCACCGTTGCTTTGATGTAGTAACCAACAGGAGCCTCAACTCAGGACAGCAGTGGCTCTGCTGACAAGAACAGCTCTGCCTGACACCAGTGTGAAGCTTCCAACCCACTTTATCTTTTAAAACCCCAAGCCAAACGCTTGCACTCTCAGTTAGAACCCAGGCTGCCCTGACACAAGAACAAACGAGGAGCACTGGCGATGGGACCAGCCCAGCCCTGACTCTATAAAACGGGAGAGACTACTTTGTTCTGCCTACGCCGGCCGGGTCCGCACACAGTGCAGCACAGCTTTCCCTCTGGGAATTGCTGCAGAGCCCTGGCCCTGGTGTGAGGGCATCCAAGAAGGAAAGGTCTCCTCATTCCATGCCCCTGGCGATGCTGGCACACCCCACATCGGAGTGATGGGTGACTTTTCACAGGCATCTGTGCTTTGCTCCTGCTTGGGTCCACAATGGAAGAGGAGAAGCAGCAACGGCAGGACATCCCAACCCAAAGCCAACTGACTGGCGGTGCTGGTGGGGGGCGGCTCCGGATCTGGCTCCACATACAGTACTTGATTTGAAAATACAGCCACGCACGACGGAGGAGACTACTCGGCAGCACACAGAGGGAGAGAAAGCAGCAAGCACTGGGCAGCGCTAGCAGGGGCCATCGAACAGTTCACGTGTGCAGACACATTCCCCATGCATCGGCGCACTGGTGGTCCCTGCTTGTACTGAGCAGCTGAAAGCAGATGAAAATAGCTTGGGCAAACAGTTGCTCTCAGACCAGGTACTATCAGACACTGCACTTACACACAGCGCTTGGCTACGCAGCTGGAGAGCACCTGAGGTTGCCAGAGAAGGATGCCGGGGATGGGAAGCCACCAGCAAGTAGCAGCAAAGCTCCAGCTGGCTTTAAAGAAGCTGCAAGACCTATGGAGCAGAGCATCGTGGCACGGCAGCACCAGGGATCAGCAGTCCTGTGCCCCCCCGGGAGGAGCAGGAACCAAGTGCGTGGTGCTTGCCTCTGCTGAGAGCGATCCATGCTGAGTGCCCACAGGGTTCTCTGCTCCGCTGTGGGTCTTCTGCTCTAGTGCTGCTTGCGGGCTTCTTGCCAGTTGAACAGTGAAGCTGGGTGCTCCAAACCAGGTTCACTTGTAAAGCTGTAGAGGTTTTTACCCAGGAATAGCTGATACTGCTGCAGTACAGCTGCAGCCCTCGGTTCTCCTGTTGGATTGCAAAGGTCTCTGGTGGCTTTCTGACAGAGTTAGGAACAGCAGGACAACAATCGAACAGAAAGCTGGAGTACAGCCCCCTCTCCAGGGCCAGAACCTAGAGCCACGGGAGATGTACTCAGCAGAGCTCAGAGAAATCAAACGCTCTGGCATTCACCTTTCTCTTGCATCTCACCCAAAGGAGTGCCGTTGTTCCCAGGGCAGTAGGTTTGGCTGCTACCCAAGCAGTCGCATCATTTCGGAGGGATGGAAGTCCCTCCTTCCCTTTCAGATAGAATTTACAACAAACCCTCTTCTGAAGAGCAACGGTTGTGCCCAGCTTTAGTTTGGACCTGAGAGATCAGCCTTGCAAGCTAAGAAATAAGAGCTCCAGACCCCAACTAGCTCTGGCATCCTGCAGGTGAGAACTAACCTGGGTAAAATGGGGATGTTTGTTAGTTTGACAGAAGGAAAGGAGAGAACAGGGACCAGTGGAAGTACTCCCGTAGCTCTTGCAATACACACAGGTAACAGTACAGTATCCAACAGCAGCAGCAGGATTTTCCCGTCTGAAGTTGCCCTGAAGCACAAGGGAGGATGTAAGGAGCAGGGCCAAACCAGAGGACAGTATCACGCACGGCTGCCACAGTGTTCCAAGCACAGCTCAGAAGTCCTGCAGTGATGAGGATGTTAATGCACACTCCAACCACAACCCTGGTGACGTAGAATCAAAGAATCATCAGGGATGGGAAGGGACCTTGAGAGATCATCCAGCCCAATCCCCCTGCCACAGCAGGGTCACCCAGACCAAGTCACACAGGAACACAGCCAGGCGGGGCTGGAACATCTGCAGAGAAGGAGACTCCACAGCCCCCCTGGGCAGCCTGGTCCAGTGCTCCAGGACCCTCCCTGGGAAGAAGGTCCTGCTGAGATGGAGAGGGAACCTCCTCTGCTCCAGCTGGCACCCAGTGCCCCTTGTCCTAGCACCAGATGCCCTTGAGAAGAGCCTGGCTCCATCCTCCTGACACCCACCCCTCACAGATGTAGAGACAGGAATGAGGTCCCCCCTCAGCCTCCTCTTCTCCCAGCTCCAGAGCCCCAGCTCCCTCAGCCTTTCCTCATCAGGGAGCTGCTCTCCTCCCTTCATCATCTCCGTTGCTCTACGCTGGACACCCTCCAGCAGCTCTGTGTCCTTCTGGAACTGAGGGGCCCAGCACTGGACACAGTGCTCCAGACGCAGTCTCACCAATGCTGCACGATCCTGACACTTTCAGCAACAGGTGATGTTTTCACCGTGAAAACCAGCCACCCCCCAAACCACTCCGGCTATCGATTCCTACCTAACTCAGGACTCCTGTCCTCAAGCCGGCCACCCCTTCCCCTACGAGTGCATGAACAGAGAATTGCAACCACTTCACACTGCACGTTCCACTCCCAGTCCTGGATGAGGGGCCTGTTTACTCCATGAATATTGCACTTAGCCGCTCAGGGGATTTTTTTTTAACTCAAGAATGCAGAGTATTCGGGGAAAAAGCAGACCAAAGAGTCGGCTACAACACAGGAGAGTGAGAGTCATTTACACGCTAGCTATGAGAGTCTAAAATTAAATAGCACTAGTCCTAGTCTGTTAATGCTAGTAATACGAAGATAATGAGGGCTGCACCAAATTCCCTTGGTTCTCATACAAGATAAAAGCAGTTACTTTCTTTTTAACTGAGGAAAGCGATGACTACAGATTACAGTAACCTACGGTTCCGTAAGAACTGGAGGTGATGAGAGCGATTATATAATGCCTTCGTCAAACTCGATAACCTCATCGCGCAAGGAGTCCTGGAGCCGGCCCGCCCCGTTCTCGAGCTGCACCCAAGCAGGCGTGGAATTCCGCTTTCCAGAGTCGAACCATGAGCCCATCTCGATCCCTCCTTCCCGCCGTCGTTGCACGTTCCCCGCGGAGCATCCCGGCTCGCGTCCGTCGCATCGTTCGCCTCGAGACGTTGGGCTGGCGCAGGGCTGGTAACGCCTGAGTGCACCCACCCGCTGCACTGAGCTGGCACAGCGAAGGGACAGGGGCTGCTAAGGGAACCACCGCAGCGCTCTGCCTGCTATGGGAAGAGCTTTGGGACGGGGAGGCGAGGGCACACGGACGAGGGAAACACTTTTTCAGGCATTATATAAACCTCAATAACGAACTCAGAAGTGCTCATTACTGGTAAAGTTGCAGTATACAGCCAGACACAATGTTCGCATCCTTCAATTTCCTTATCCGGCAGCCGAGTTTGGCTTTTCTGCTGGTCCGAATTCAAGACTTTTTGGGAAGCACGGAGAGCGGATGAGAGCAGCCACCACACCTCTCCACTCCCCGCCCATCCATCCATCCATCCATCCATCCCCCCCACAGCCAGACGAGTGCTCCCTTCAGCTGCGAGCGGCTTTGCTCAGGCTCCGCAGAGCTCCGTCTGGTTCAAGGAGAAAGCAGAAAGAGAGCCGTTTGGACAGGACTCTTGATTTCTGCATTGAGCCTTTGCTGAGGCGTACGTTACACGTCACTATTGCTCTGATCCAGTGTCAGGTCTGACTAGTCCAGTAAATGCAGCTTAAGGCAACATGAACGCGTGAGAGAAGAGCGGAGACGCTGCCAGCGCTGCAACTGCCCCCCGAGGCTGCCTGCCAGGTTCTCCTGCCCTGCAGTCAGCTTCTCTGGTTTAGCTTGGAGCCTCCCCCTGTGGTTCCCAGCTAAGGGCAGACAGGGCTGGCTGTGCAGGATGGCAGTGGAGCTGACCAAGCCTGGCTGCTCGCCCAGGGGTCTCTCTGAGCTGGGAAGATCAAAAGCGAGGTCAGTGAGAGATGCTCTAACAGTGGAGAGATAGGAGAGGGGAAAGAAGGCTGCACGGGGGGTCGTTTGCTTTCCAAGTGCCCTTCCTAAACACAAGCAGTTCAAACAGCCCCCAGCAAAGGGAAGCCCAGGCCAAAGCAAAGCTCTCCCACCAGCTGGGAAGCCCGCTGGGCCAAGTAGCGGCCCACATTCATTTCTAGGAGGTATTTTGCACCCCATCCTTTTTGCTGCTGCAGGTGGGGGCAAGGGGAGGAGGGAGATCACAAGTGTGGTTTTGTAGCCCATCTACAGGGCTCTGGCCTCTCCTCAGCGGCCACGAAGCCTTTAGGATGGGATCATGGAGCAACTGAGCCACGGGAAGTCGGGCTGCCGCTTGAGAAAACCCTGGCAGTGCCGCAGGCATCCCCTACACCACCTGCAAAAGCCAGAGCTCACAGCTGTTACAGAGTCAGCCCATTCTCCCCAAGCAGATGCTGAAGCCCTGATGCTAACCTGAGCCTTGCCACGAGCCCACATCCACTGGGCACCGGTGCAAGACGCAGCAGCCGGGCACCACAAGCATTGGCTTTGCCACCTCAGAGCCTGCAGGGGCTCCCGCGGTTCAGAGGTGCTCTGGGCTTGGCTCAAGCACAAACATTTGTAGTAGCCCGGGCTCCCCGGTCTGCGTGCTGCTTTCTTCTCTCCAGGTAGGGGCTCACGTCACGCCGCACCGCGCTCAGAGAATTCAGTGGCTCAATGCAGAAGGTGTGGGAGCTGTGCTCTGACATCCCCCACGCAAGAGATGACCGAGTGGGAATGTCTGTAAAGAACCTTTTAGAATACTTTAAATAATAAGTTAATTCTTAATAAATATGTGCTTCAAGAAGAGGATAATCAGATACTGCACCTTTAAATAATGCACTTAGTTCTCTGCATTGGCTTTTGGTTTTATTGGTAAAGTGCATTAATTCCAAATAATGAACCACTTCCTCATCATTATTGTTTAAAAAGACAACACAACATCGCTACAGGTCGCTACGGCACTACTATTAGTACTGCGATCTAGCAGATAACTCTGGGTATTGCTCTATTTAATACTGTCCAGCAGAAGAATATAACACTTCTATCATCGTCTCACAACAGCTCCGGCAGTCTTGCACGGCTGCTACCGTATTAGCACAACTAAACGTGGGGAGAAGAATGAGAGGCAGGGCTGCCAGGCTTCAGGTACGCGTCCAGCAAGATGGAGTTACCTGGCTACATACAAATGTCTCACAGGGTAGGATGCTGCGGTACCCAGAGGACCCTGCACGCTGTGCCGTGAGCTCTTGTGAGGATACCCCTCCTCCTCCCGCCAACGAAACCTAAAGGGATCCCAAGACAACAGCTTTCCTGCCCCACTGGAGTGCAGAGAGCTGCTCGAACCACAGCTTGGGGCGTCACCAGCTGGGTGTGGGTTCACTGCCAGCAGTGGGGTTAGCTGCGGGCAGCTCTCTCACTGTTACCGAGGGCACTGACAAACCACCCCACCCAAAGGACCAGGCAAGACGGACGCACAGAGTGTGTGTGGATTCTTTCTGGCAGGTGAAGACCCCCAGCAACACAGGAGGTGGTGGCGTTGTTCTCCTCAGCCCCTCGATCCCAGCCACTTCCAGTTCCTTACACCCTTTACCTTCCACGCCGACCCGGTTTGACGTTCCGGTGGGAAAAGGACGACTCTGGTTCTGCGTGAACGTCTGCCCCCTCCCTCTTACAACACTGCTCATTGTTTCAAAGGATCTGAACACCGACCTGGAGTGAGTAACACGACCATTCAAACAACAGAGCGCCACGGCCTCCAGGACAGCAGGGATGTAGCCAGCGATGTCCACAGTGCCAGAGCTGGCTACCTCACTAGTAACTCCACACTCCCACCCCTTCTCAGAGGACGCCTCTTCCACCCCCCACCCCATCACAGCCGCCACGTGCTGTGTTTCAAAGCACACGTGAGCAGAGCCGGGACTCTGAGAGGCAGCTTCCTAGAGACCGAATTACTTGGCTACTAAACCTCTGAGCCTGAGAAGCCCAGGGAGACTTTGCAGTACAAACGTACTTAGTGGAGTCAAGTGGGAACAGAGAGAGGCATTTGGCTCCTCCTTCACTTTTAAGAGTCTTCTGGTCAAATAAGACCAGAAGAGTAAACCCAGAAGGCACCAAGACAAAACCAAGACCACAGAGCAAGAATCCCCCCCCGAACAGACAAACTAAGGATGCGCAGACTGAGTCTGATGGCTTTTCCCCTGCCCTCCCCTGTTGTAAACCCTGACGTCGTAGGAGGTGACAGCTACTTCTAATCGCCCGCTGAGCCCTGCCAGCAGTCAGCACGCTAGAGCGCGGAGCAGATCTCAAAGCCAGAAGCAATAGGTTTGACAGCGTCTTTAGCGTCTTGAAGGCCTTCAGCACGTTTTGATATCACGGTTCAGTCGGGAGAGACCCAACTGTGGGAAGAGAATCGACCTGGTAGGTGTCAGGCACAGCGCTAGACACGGAGCCTATGTAGTACCGGACGTGCTTGAGCGTGGGCTTTGTACGGTCAGGTTTGGTTGGTTCATTATGAGCACCAGTAGGCACCGCTGCCCTGGCCCGCCTGACATCTCACCTCAAAACCCAACAGAGAGCAAAAGGAAGCAAAAAGCCCTCCCATCCCCCCCAAACCCCCTTGCCGGTCTGGTGAGTTTTGCAGTAACAACAGAACACAGCTCAAGCCAGAGACCAAACCTCTCCGCCACGAGCAGGCTCCAGCTCCGGACCAAGCGACCGTGGGGAGCAGGCGAAAAACCGACCGACCGACCAGAAACCAAACATCTCCAAAGGATTTCGCGTCCCTCTGTGGTTCAGAGCCATCCTCTTCTCACACGGTCACGGCAAGACGTCCAAAGCTCGGGCATCCCACGGACGGGCAGGAACAAGGAGAAGGGGAGCCAAGGTTGCAAAGCAGAGTTTGGCACAGAACTCCCCAAGGAGATGCCCGCGCGGGTTTCGCTCACAAAAGGCACACGTTTGGTCTGCGATCGGGGCGGGCAAAGCCGGGCCGTCATACCCTGTTACACGACTCCACAAAAAGGCGTTTGACTATGCTGCATCGTCCTCCTAGGTGCTCGCAACCCATGAACCCCACAAACCTCTCCAGAAGGCGACAGAGCGGTCCTCAGCGCAGCCTCCTCTGTCCCTTCGTACGAGCCGGAGCACAGGGAAAGGTCTTTTTGTGTAGCGATTGTCTCTTCCACACGTACACAGCAGGAACAGTATAAATTAGGGAGGTTAATCCTATTGCAATTAGTTCTTTTTCTCCAAGTAATTCGAGGGCACCCAGCCTTTGAACGGCTTCACGCCGTTCATGATCTGGCAGTACCACCAGCCGTTCGGGTTCCTTTCCAGGACCTCCATGCAGACGCCTTCCTGAAAGCCTGCCGTCTCCTCATCCCCCTCGTAGTCTGCGATGGAAACATAGAGATCCTTCAGGTTGTTGTGGATGAACTGGGATTTCTCGATGGGCTTTGGCCGGACTGTGGACACCGGAATGCCGTTCCTTTGAGGAGGGAGGTTTGAGGTGGCCTCCGAGCCCTCCGTGCTCGACCGCTCAGGCTGCTTTCCCTTCGCGTCAGCAGGCTGCGACCACGCGTTGCCGAAGGAGGAGTTGCGACGGACGGTGCGAAGGTGATCTGTGGCTGTTAACGACTCGTTTCTGCGCAGGGAGCACGACAGGTTGTTTTCCTTGGGCGGCGGAGAGACGAACACCGACTGGGGCCGGACGGCAAGCTGCCTCACACCGTTCCTCATTTTGACTGGCCCCGACGGCTTTGAAAATCCACCGGGAGGCTTGTTTGGGATGGGTGGCGTCGCACGTTTACTCTGGTTGATGGTGTTCAAAGCCTGGACCCTCTTCTCTATCTTCTCTAAACTGTTTGACTTGTTCTCGTTCTTCCTGTTCTTGGCAAACGCAGCATCAGCCTCCGCTGAAGTGGCTTCGCGCTGGTTCTCAGGGAGAGCCAGGTAATGGGAAGGAGCCCAGCCTTCCGTGTCTCCGTACTTCAGGTACCACCACCCGCTGGCTTGCTTTTCCAGCACTTCCACTTCGACTCCTGCTGGGAAGCAGATCTCGGAGTCCTGTATCTTTTGGTAGGAGTCAGTGGTCACGTAGAAACTCCTCGAGTCGTTTTCTTGCTCGGCCTTGGCTGCGTGGCTATAGCAGAGGACGCCCCGCGAAGGGGCTGTAATGAGATCGGTAGAACCCCTCCTAACGGGCTCATCTTGGCTCTCGGAAGCTGTGCACGGAGGGCTCTCAGACTCTTCACTTCTTGAACCTTTAAGTCCACCTCTGAGTTGCCCAGTTGGCCTCAGATGACGTCTTAAAGTGCTGATATCCATCTTCTCCTGGCTCTGAGACTCTGCCTTGTTCAGGAAGGGTTTGGGTCTGACGATGGGCTTTGCTCTGATGGAGGGACTCTGCCCAGGCTCTTTCTTCACGCCTATTCTTGGCACGCCACGTAAGCCGACATCTGAAGCCGACCTCGGCTTTGTCTCTTCGCTCCTAGAATAATGACATTTTCCAAGCTCAGGCTGGATGGTTTTGTCCGCCTTGAGCTTCACAAGTGATGACTTAGGAGAGCTGGAACATGAAGAATTCCTTTGCATTAAGGAAAGAGAGGAGCTTTTCGGAGAATCAGAGTCTCCACTGGATTCCTTGTTGGACAAATCGTCTTCCGCGTAACGCCTGAATCCCTCGTTCTCGTAGATGGTCTCTTCTTCGTGAGCAGCTTCTTCCGAGGACTCTCCCACCTTGAACTTGGCTTTCTGAATGGACACGGGAGAGGGCTTGAGGGGCTGAAACAGACGCTTTTCAGGAGTGCCCTCCTCACGATGGCTCTCGCTTACTTCACACTCCGCGTCAAAGCCGAAGGCAGGCACGTCGTACTCTGGCTCCTCGTATTTCAGCTTGTGAGGAGAATTCTGGTTATCGCCTGAAGAACCTGTCCCAGGAGTTGTTCCCTCTTCAGCCTCCTTTGGCTTACTGGGAGGTGCTGGGGGAGGAACTTTCGGGCGGGTTAAAGTACTGGTTCTCCTGTTCAGGTTGGGCTTCTTCCTCTTGTCAATGTAAGACGCCGGAGCCCACCCTTCCTTCTCTCCAATCTGCACGTACCACCAGCCACCAGAGTTCTTCTCTATAACCTAGGAGACAACAAAAGACCAAGCTCCTCAGTCAGAAATCTCAACCAAGTGCTTTTCAACTCCTCCCCTCTCAGTGCAGGGCCCTGCCCCAGCCTAAGTGCTGCCATCTTTCCAGCTGTGCCGACGGGGCTCACCTCTGCTTTCTGTCCTCCTCGAAAGCTTATGCCATCGGAGATGCACGACTGGAACTCCGCAATGGTGTAGTATTCCACTTCCACAGAGGGTGGCTCCGGTGGTTTGGGCAGCTGAAAACCCTACAACAAAGAGGAACCTGTGTTCAATTCCATCACCGAAACAGCGGGCTGAGCAGCAGGGTAAAACACAGTCACCTACTTCATGGGATCACAGAACTGCCAGGATCGGAAGGGACCTCCAAAGGTCATCCAGTCCAATCCCCTCTGTACCTAAACATTTTCCTGATGGGCTGCAAAAGTCAGCGGCCGTTGCAGTGGCAGTGACAGCAGCCCATTTCCCCCGAGATGATGTCCAGAGAGACTCAGCTCTGGATGGCTTGCTGCTAGTGCAGAAGACAGTGCTGCCACAGGCGTGTTACACACTGTGGCTGTCCTCAAGACATCAGCTCCCAGTGCAGTCCTCCTTGGTTAACTGCTCTGGTTCTACTGCTGTATTCTAAACTGTCTGACAGAGGCAGTGATGCGAACGGACATCTGTTGTAGCAGGAACCAGGGTACTCTCAGCGACCCCTGGAAGAAGAGCTTTGCTCAACTATAGTGACACTGTAGGACCAAAAGATTCCGGTCCCTTCCTCCAACAGCCAGCCAGATCCTACACTCAAGTCCTAAAACAACGAGCACGTACATTGCCTAGAGGCTCCACGAGAAGCAGGACCCTGTGATTTACAGCCCTTCTAGCAGCAAAGCAGCCCTCTCCACAAGCCAAGCGCTTGAAAGCTTTTCACAGAATCATTAGGGATCGGAAGGGACCTGCAAAGACAGTCCAGTCCAATCAGATCAGCACACTGCTCAGCCACAGAGTGACCAGAGGACAGCGAAGACTCCCAGCTTCTGCACTGCACTGCTTATGGCTCTAACGCATGACCTGCTGCGTGTCAGGATGTCCCAAACCCAGGTCAGACCTGACCCAGCGCAGCCAAAGACAACACAATCCGGAGCCGTTACCGGGAGAGGCAAACCCCGTGCTTTATTCACGTGCTCCTCCCTTTCCAAGGTCAACTCAGTGTAACCAGCAATCCGCGGGTCATCACGCCCAGCGTGAGGCATTGGACAGAGGAGGCATCGCTGCACCTTAGGAACCGTGCCTAAGAGCGGTACACCTGGATGCTCCTATGCTGCAAACGCTGGGAGACAGCACGAGTGCAGCACAGTAAAAGGTCTTCAGGCACTAGGATGGCTTGGATTCAAGGGAGGAAACTGGAAACAGCAGGCACGCTCCGTTTCACACACAGCATCCCCGGTATTTTTAGCGTGGGATCGTGCGTAGCAGTCTCTCCAAGACCAAGTCTAATCGAAGCAATGAACAGAGAGAGGAAGAGACTCCTACTCTGCTTTTAATCACTTTTGTTAAGAGGCATCTGATGGAAAACTCAGGAGTCACACTCTGCTCATACAGGGCACAGGAAGGGTTAAAGACGACAGGCTGCGTAGCTGTAAACAAGTGGTGTGCGAATGGACTACCTAGCAGACCCTCTGAGGATCACAGTCCTCACCTCAAATTCATCCAAGGTTCCAGAACTAAAGCTTTGGGGATGAAGAACCACAGCAGGGGGGTCTTGGTCCTGCCACATCCACAAGGTCCCAAACTCCCTTAAACCCCAGTGAAGCCGAGATGCCTCAGAAGGTGGTAGCAATGTGGGGAGGGGAGGCGTTGCTGGTTGGTAAACAGAGGGGCAAAGGATCCAGACACCTTCTGAGTCAGCCAAACGAGCTCTAACACTCATTCACCGACCACGGGAGCATTAGAATGCTCTCCCTACACTCTGTTACCTTCTTACTTAGGGGGTTGTTTTGGATGCCAGCACTCCCCAGTTCCCACAGGGACGTCCAGAGGAGGACTCAAGGCTGAAGCAGTAACGTGAACAAGCATGCGAGCACAGGATCCCTCAGACAGACCAGCACACCCTCACCTCACACAGCTCTAGAGAGCTCTCAAAGCACCCACCCACCTACTCCCCCCTGCTGATAAGATAAACCAATACAAACCAGACTGGATTCCCTTCGCGGGGGTGGCCTCGTTCGTAGATTCGGAGAACCTGAGCAGGAAAGAGAGAAGGGAAAGACTACTGAACTGGAAGTCTTGCTAGACATGTCCTGCAGCAGCTCTGCTCTGACACAGCTTGAGAACATTACAGGTCAGCCTTTATAATATAGAATCAGAGAATCCTTAGGGATGGGAAGGGGCCTCAAAAGACCCTCCAGTCCAATCCCCCTGCCACAGCAGCATCACCCAGACCAAGTGGCACAGGAACACAGCCAGGCGGGGCTATGTAGGGCATCTGTACGAACCAGGACAGAAGGCAGTGCACTGGGAACACCAAGGTGGCTTAGCTAGTCATCTCAGCCAAGTCAGCACACTGAAGAGGAAACCACTGCCAACAAATAGTGGCTTGTAGTTTCTTCTGGAACTGACCGGCTTCACTGGAGAATGGCCAGCGAAGAACTGGCCTAGGACTTAGTTCTTCCCCAGCAGTAAAAATAATCCACTGAACTAGTAACACTCACACTGCCCTCGATCGCAGCGTCCTGCCATCCCTTGCACAGCCCAGCGTTAGCATCTGCCCTTGGCAGACAGGGCAGTAAAAACGTTCTAGCAGCTCTGCCCCAGGAAAACGAACGCAGGAGAAGACACAGGGGGGCTCCTTTACTTGAACAGCCGCTCACATCACCTGCACTACTGGGGGTAGGAGGCACTTTATAGAGTCATAGAATCACTAGGGATGGGAAGGGACCTCCACAGAGCATCCAGTCCAATCCCCCTGCCACAACAGGATCACCCAGACCCAGTGGCACAGGAACACAGCCAGGTGGGACTGGAACGTCTGCAGAGAAGGAGACTCCAGACCCCCCCTGGGCAGCCTGGTCCAGTGCTCTGGGCCCCTCCCTGGGAAGAAGGTCCTGCTGAGATTGATAGGGAACCTCCTCTGCTCCAGCTGGCACCCAGTGCCCCTTGTCCTGCCACCAGATGCCCTTGAGCAGAGCCTGTTTTTAGATTCTTCAAAAGGAAAACACTACTCTTGCTGCTTTTAACCCGAGAGAACACCGCATACTGGCTGATACAGAGAAGCACCGGCCAACCTTTATATACAGTCAGGTTGAATTTCATCCCTACAGACAAAGGATCATGGCCTGAAATCCATACAGAGCCACAGGCAGGGTGAAGATCTGCTCGCGTGGCCTCAGCCATCAGGCTAGAACACATGGGACAACAGCTGCCAGCCCTGAAACACAGGAAACAAGGGTCTCTTTCATGCCAGTGGAAACCCTGGCTACTTCACTTACTTATTTGAGCTCTTTGTGGTGCTATCCTTGCGATGGCCGGGGATCCCTGGGCCAGTTTGGAAGCCTGCTTGTCCGCAGTCATCATGGCATTGCCGTTGGAGTCATTGCACAGGATGGGCAAACTGATTTCCTTCTTGGTGATGTGGGTTTCTGCCGTCTCGTTCTCTGCTTGAGTCTCCTTGTCAGCGGATGACTTCTTGTTCAGCAGGTTACTGATTTCCATGATGTTTCCTATGATCTCCACTGGCCCAGTTAAGTTCTTTTTCCTAGACGGAAGGTCGTCTTTAGCCTTCTTCAGATACGAAGCAGGGGCCCAGCCCTCTTTGCCCAAATACCTGCAGATGGAAAAGAAAAGTCACCTCAGCTGCAGCCTTCACCATCTCAGGTGGAGTACGGTGGATGGGTGATAACAAACCACAGCCTGCAGTTCTTGGATAATCACAGAATCCTTAGGGATGGGAAGGGACCTCCAAAGATCATCCAGTCCAGTCCCCCTGCCACAGCAGGATCACCCAGACCCAGTGGCACAGGAACACAGCCAGGCGGGGCTGGAACGTCTGCAGAGAAGGAGACTCCACAGCCCCCCTGGGCAGCCTGGTCCAGTGCTCCGGGCCCCTCCCTGGGAAGAAGGTCCTGCTGAGATTGAGAGGGAACCTCCTCTGTTCCAGCTGGCACCCAGTGCCCCTTGTCCTGTCACCAGATGCCCTTGAGCAGAGCCTGGCTCCATCCTCCTGACACCCACCCCTCACAGATTGAGAGACAGCAATGAGGTCCCCCCTCAGCCTCCTCTTCTCCCAGCTCCAGAGCCCCAGCTCCCTCAGCCTTTCCTCATCAGGGAGCTGCTCTCCTTCCTTCATCATCTTGGTTGATCAGAGCAGGGCATCCCTCCAGGTGCTTTTCCAGCCCTGAAGACTTCTGGCTTCACCCAGAGCTACTGACCGATGCTTTCTGCTGCCTGTGCATCAGGGAAGGGTATTTTAAAGGCCACTGTGCACGACCTGAAGACTCACAGGCATCAGTCTGTGAGAAAGGCCCGCTGGCCGAGGCCCTGAGCAC
The DNA here is from genome assembly GCA_013397515.1 of Upupa epops. Lineage (NCBI taxonomy): Eukaryota > Metazoa > Chordata > Aves > Bucerotiformes > Upupidae > Upupa > Upupa epops. The sequence goes on from VZRI01001472.1 coordinate 20,300, forward strand.
TCCAGTTCCAAAGGTTCCTCTCCACAGAGCTTGACTGTGCAAAACCAGCAAGGGAAAACACAGCCCACATCCACCCCAGTCTGTGGGAGCTCAAGATCATGAAGGCAGGCACAGGTGGGTTCTGTGCTGGCTCGTCAGTTCTCCTGCCAGCAGTAGGTACTCAGATCAGCCCATATAACCCCGCTGCTACAGACACCTCTGAGCTGACACAGTTTTGCCGGGTGAACAGTAGCGGCGGTAGCCGGACAGTTAATCCCTCTGGGCCACAGACCCTCAGTGGGAAGACTGCTCCCGGGTATCTCTTCCTGTGAGTCAGTAAATTCAACCTGAAGGCTAATGCTGAGCAGAAGTTGCCAGCAGCTGCCAGTTTGGTTGGGACCCATCACAAGTAAAGGCTACGGACGGGAGGCAATAGGCTTCCCGAAGTCAGGGACTGAGGCAAGCCATGTCATCTGAAAGCCCTGGGCAAGCATCACCCGAGAAGGCTACTCCATCTCCAGGTGAAAGAAGTAAGCCCTGAGTCCTGAACCAGTACCAACCTTCACTTCACCTGCAGGAGTGCAGTCTCCAGTACCCTTCCTCCGGTTACCCTCACAACCCAACGCAGACATTTCAACCTGCATTCCTCCTCATTTCAGGGCCCCCAGCACCTCCCGAGGGCAGGGGGCTCTGCCTCAGTGGACCCAAAATGCAAAGCAGGTAAACATCAGGAGCTCTACCTAGCTTCTTGCTACTTCCCTGGCCCACAGTCCACCTGGGCACCAGGAGATGACGTCCAGGCGGGCGCAGCAGCTAGGACGCCAGGTCTAGATAACAGCTGGTAGCGCCAGCGGTGATCATTCCAGACCCACTGCGCTCAGCAGAGCAGGCAGCAGGATCCCAGGTCACAGCCTTTCTTCCAGCTTCACTGGAGTCCCTGTAGCAGTGGTTTTGCTGCCCACAGGACAAATGAACGGAGCCAGCAGCAGAGCTTCCAGCTTCCACAGCACTGACCCGGGTGGGTGGCAGGGTTAGGTGCAGTGGAGTGGCTCCCTGGCGATCCCAACGCCCTCCCCGTTTATCTTGCATGAAGGGAAAAACGGATTCAAACCATAGGAATGTTCAAAAAAAACCCAAGTCAGGAGTGCCTCTGTGAGTCTCAGAGTCACATCTGCTTTCCAGCTCCAGAGCACTGGAATTACTCCAGAGGGAAGCAAACAAGGGGGGGGGGAAGCAGAGAGAAGAAAAAATAAAAAGGGACAGGAAATGAGGATCAGCCCAGGGCCAGGAATTTGGGGGAATTCTCCAGTTAAGGTGGAACAAGCAAAGCTCTTTAAGGTGGCTTTGGTCTGCAAGCTGCTGGCTCTGGAGCTCTGTGTTTACCCCTGCACACTGTGTGTGCCTGCTCTCTGCTACCAGCCCAGCAGACCAGGCAGCAGGCTCCGAGTGCAGTCGTCTGTGCATGATCTAGATGTCAGATGTTAGGTTACTTGGTTGGATTTAGGTTGGACTGGATGATCTTGAAGGTCTTTTCCAACCTTAGCATTGCTGTGAGACTGTGAGACTGTCTCCAGCTCCCTCACTCCTCCCGCTCGCTGCACCAGTTGCTCCTTTTAAGGCTCTCTGTACTCAGAGGAGTACGCTCCTGCAGAAAGGGCTGCCTCTCCGAGCAGTACCTAACAGCATCCAGAGCAGTTTCCTTCTGTAAACAGCACAAGAAGCCAGAGAGCAGCTACCCAGGAGGCAAAGGACCAGCGTGCAGGGCTGGATCACTCCATCAGCGTTTGCAGAGCTGGTGCTGGTGGAAGAAAACCCTGTTTCTAAGAGCAATTTGATCCTCCAGCACGGTCGATGCTCCAGAGGAGCAGCAGAGAGGATGATGGCTGACACCACCTCACACACACCGGGAGCACCTAACCCACCTGCCAACAGGAGAAAGCATTCCTTAACTCAGAAAGCAGAGAATCCTTTAGGCTGGGAAAGACCTTCGGGATCATCCAGTCCAACTCCTGACCCAACTGCCCCAGCCCATCCTAAACCCTGTCTCTGAGCTCCAGATCTCCTCTGCTGCAAAGCACAGCCAGAGACTGTGATTCAAAGCCCTCCCTGGGCAGCCTGTGCCAAGGTCTGCAGGCTCTTTCCAGGGAGAAGGTTCTTCTCCTCAGGGCCAACCTCACCTTCCTCTGGGGCAGCCTGAGGCCCTTTCCTCTTGTCCTGTCCCTTGTTCCTTGGGAGAAGAGACCAACCCCCAGCTCTCTGCACCCTCCTGTCAGGCAGTCAGAGACATCACTAAGCTCTCCCCTCAGCCTCCTCTTCTCCAGACAAGCCAGCCCCAGCTCCCTCAGCTGCTCCTCACAAGTTTGTTCTCCAGATCCTTCCCCAACCCTGTTGCTGAAGTCTCAAAAGGCCTCCTGCACAAAAGGCAGTGGCACGAAGCATTCCCTGGCTACCACCCTCTGCCACGGCACCATAGCCAGGGTCACTGCCCACCAGAACGCACATCCCCTACACAGACACGTGTGTATGGCCCAAAGGAGTGGGAGAGTGGCTGCTCAAGCAGGACTACAGCAGCAATGAGGCTGAGCACCCACATAACTGAAAGATGTCTTAGATGGTTCTCCCCTCAGAGAGGGGGAGTTGCTCTGGCTGCAACTCTGCCTTCTGCTTCTGTGAATGATTACAGGATTAAAAAATGTGACCTGACCCAACCCAGGCAGCTCCGAGTTCCTCCTATGGAGAGTGCTTTCCTGGCTCCACTGGTATCTGGTATTAGCTTATCCCCTGCACGGCGGCGGCAGACAGAAGAAACTAAGGCAATGGATCCCTTTGTAAGTAAGGGGCACCAAGAAAAGCAATGCAGCCAGAGAATGCTCAGGGATCAGAAGGGACTTTGAAAGATCACCCAGTCCAATCCCTCTGCCACAGCAGTCAGGAATCAGGCAAACTACCATAACCCGTCCCTACGGTTGGAAAAGGGCTAGAGTCAGCGGACTCATCTCTTGCATCCCTGGAAGCAGCCTGACCTGCACCAAGCAGCTCAGGAGAAGACAGCCAGCCGTTCAGCGTTGCCAGACACAGATCTAAACGTGCTGCAGAGTTCACTCTCACTCTGGAAATGCAGTCAAATCAGGCACGACAGAGCCCTGGTAGGGCTCCCCCATCTCAGCTTGGACCTGGGCTTTTACCTTGAACTGAAAACCCCAACCCTATGAGTTCTGGGATTTCCCCAGCAGGAGGGTCCCCAGCTTTCACAGCCCCTGCACCGCATNTTGCTCTGGCTGCAACTCTGCCTTCTGCTTCTGTGAATGATTACAGGATTAAAAAATGTGACCTGACCCAACCCAGGCAGCTCCGAGTTCCTCCTATGGAGAGTGCTTTCCTGGCTCCACTGGTATCTGGTATTAGCTTATCCCCTGCACGGCGGCGGCAGACAGAAGAAACTAAGGCAATGGATCCCTTTGTAAGTAAGGGGCACCAAGAAAAGCAATGCAGCCAGAGAATGCTCAGGGATCAGAAGGGACTTTGAAAGATCACCCAGTCCAATCCCTCTGCCACAGCAGTCAGGAATCAGGCAAACTACCATAACCCGTCCCTACGGTTGGAAAAGGGCTAGAGTCAGCGGACTCATCTCTTGCATCCCTGGAAGCAGCCTGACCTGCACCAAGCAGCTCAGGAGAAGACAGCCAGCCGTTCAGCGTTGCCAGACACAGATCTAAACGTGCTGCAGAGTTCACTCTCACTCTGGAAATGCAGTCAAATCAGGCACGACAGAGCCCTGGTAGGGCTCCCCCATCTCAGCTTGGACCTGGGCTTTTACCTTGAACTTAAAACCCCAACCCTATGAGTTCTGGGATTTCCCCAGCAGGAGGGTCCCCAGCTTTCACAGCCCCTGCACCGCATTGTCGTCTCCACCTTGTCTTTACATTTCCTGCAGAGCCCTTGCGAGCCACGGAGCTGCTCGATCACTGCTGCTCCGTGAGCGATCGGAACAGCTCGGGTTCCGCGGTGCTGCGGCCGCGCAGCTCCTTTACCTGATGTACCACCATCCTTCCAGGTTCTTTTGGATGACCTCCACGGTGACCCCTTTTTCGAACCCAATTTCGTCCTTCCCCTGGCTGGCGTACGGCTGGATGGTGACGTACTTCTCTTCTAATGAGGGGAGAAAAGGCGACATCGGTTAGGATCACGGGGACTCCAACTGCTTCTCTGTTCCGCTCGCTTTTCAAGGCTTAGGGCTGCGAGTACGTGGAGCCACCACGAAAGGTGGAGCCCTGCTCAGGGGCCCACTGATTACTTATGCTGACGACACGATAGATAACAGCCCTTTGCCACCACCCTGCTGCTGATAATCACTACGTGTTTCCACGCCAGTAATGACACAGAGTCCCCAGAGAGCTTCCCCTTCTTCCCGCTCCCTCCCCCTGCCCCAGCCTCAAGTTGCTCGAGAGGATAAAGGAGAGGATTTGAAGCCGGACTCAACTCCCAAGCTGTAACCTGACAGAATCAATTCCGCTGCCAAACGAGCCGAGCGTCACCGCGGGGCCTCCAGCCAGCTGGCTCTCTGACCACGCACATGGCTGCTCAAAGCATTGTGTTTCTGAAAGCTGAGCCCTGCACCCCGAGAGGGATCGGTCCTTCCCAAGTCAGAGGGGCTGGCCCATCACCTCCCAGACAGCACAGATCTACAGCAACGAGCCTGGAAGTGACACCAGGGTAGGAGTCTTGTACTGGACAGGAGGCCGTGCGCCGCTGGCCCTGAGGACTCGTGTTGTGCAAGCGTGCTTTTGCTAGACCTCGCTCCAGAGAAACGCACGTGTGGCAGGGAGCAAGGCGGGCCAGAGCGAAGGCACGCACTCAGAGAGCACAGGCTGGATTTCAAGTGTGGTGGTTAAGCCAAGAACTTAGCATCCCTGCTCACTTCGAGCACCCATCCCCTCACCAGCCAGGCAGAGGCAAGCAGGCATGCTGAGAGCAAGGCAACACGTGGAACCGACCGCTTTTTCCTCAGCATCTTCTCCCAAGCAGCAGGAGCTGTGTACTGCAGCCTTTCCACCATGCCCAAGGTCAACCCCCTCTTCTACTAGAATCATAGAATCCTTAGGGATGGGAAGAGACCTCCACAGAGCATCCAGTCCAATCCCCCTGCCACAGCAGGATCCCCCAGACCCAGTGGCACAGGAACACAGCCAGGCGGGGCTGGAACGTCTGCAGAGAAGGAGACTCCACAGCCCCCCTGGGCAGCCTGGTCCAGTGCTTCGGGACCCTCCCTGGGAAGAAGGTCCTGCTGAGATTGAGAGGGAACCTCCTCTGTTCCAGCTGGCACCCAGTGCCCCCTGTGCTCATTTCTGCCTCCCTGGAGAAGCATGGAAGCTATCTGCACCACCCCAGGAGCCAACAAACCAGGGGAGTGAATTCCCTTCGCTCAGCTGGTGTGTGTCCATGCCCCCAGCTTTGTGTGACCCCCCTCCTTGTTTGATCTCCCAGTAGGGGTGAGGATGATGGGGGGGATGGAGCAAACTGGGCTAGAACTCAGCCAATTCATGATTTCTCAGGAAAAAGCAACAGCCCCAAACCTACAGCTTCCAAACCACAGAAGACTTTTCTTTCCAAATACTTTCCCCTCCGTCAGCAGTCTGCGTTGGCCCTCCCCAACTCCACCACCCACCCCCCTTTGTCAGACCTGCTTCTGGAAAAAGTCTCCCTGCTCCAGAAAGCCAAGCATTAACTCAGCACGGACTTTGCTTCACTCATCCAGAGCCTCAGCAGACTCAAACCTGTTCGCAGTTACCAAACGCGTTCATCTGCAGACGGGAGCTCTGCAGGCTTTGACCCCCTTTCCTCCCCTCCCTCCTCTCTTCTTTCTTTTAAAGAAGAGAGAACCTCATGCTAACCAATAGAGTACTCATGACGTCTCCTCTAAGCAGCTCTGTACTGCACACGCTCCTCCTTCCAGCAAGGGGCAATAACACTGAATGCCTTCCTTGGAGCAGAACAAACTGAGCCTGAAGTGGCTCTGCGCTGCTTGATTTTACCCAGAAAGGCTGCCTTGTGCACCCACTGGCAAACAATTCCCCAGCACCAGCAAGGAAACAGAGTGAAAACAAAGGGAGAAGTCCTGTGGGTAAAGAGGGGGCTGCTCGAACAGGCAGAGCAGCTCTAGGGGGATGCAGGAGAGGGTAAGAGCACACAGGCACGTCAGACAGGCTGGATCCCCAGTACTGATCAAGGGCTCTTTCCACAGCTGGGAGCCGGCTACAGAATGACCCACCAGGGCTTCCAGTTGGGGTTCAAGTATCAAGACCACCAAGTTTCCCAGCTGCCTTCCCTCTACAGTCCATCCATCTCTCCCCGTGCTCAGGCAAGCAGAGGATGCTGTGGTTTCCAAGCTCTGACGTTAACTCTCTCATTCTTGTGCTAGCAGCTACACTGAGTAATGGGTTTGTGGGGCAGGCGTTGAGCCCGTGTGTCGCTCTGTTACTGAGACAACTAAAGAGCCTCCCTGCATGAAAACGGCTCCAGCTGGAAGCGCTGGGCACAAAACCAGAGCAGCACCAACTTCTGTCAGGTACCTGGCACAGAAACAGGCGTGAAGAATCCTCAGGGATCACAAGGGACCTGGAAAGATCACCCACTCCAATTCCCCTGCCGCAGCAGGATCACCCAGACCAAGTCGCACAGGAACACAGCCAGGCGGGGCTGGAACGTCTGCAGAGAAGGAGACTCCACAACCCCCCTGGGCAGCCTGGTCCAGTGCAGTAGAGTAACCCTTCCAACAGTCAGGACTATCTCGAGTAGAGTAACCCTTCCAACAGTCAGGACTATCTCGAGTAGAGTAAGCCTTCCAACAGGCGGGACTACGTCAAGTAGAGTAGCCCTTCCAACAGTCAGGACTACCTCGAGCAGAGTATCTCTGGGTTGGATGAATTTCAGCCAAAACCTTTAACTGAATTTATTTCCAAGAGGCCAAGTGGGGGAGAGGAAGCCACTCCACCTGTGTTAACAATTCTGGCAGCCTCTCGTCTGAGCAGCAGCAGTGCTTTGGAGCAGAGGGGTGAAGGTGGCAAGGGCGTGCACGCGCACGCTTCTGCGCTGCCATTTCAGTGCAAACTCATGCAGATTTGACCCTGACAGAAGTCTTTTGGGCTGTGATGGGAGGAAAAGAAGGGAGAAGAATCTTCCCTGACCTCACACACACTGTGCTGCGTTTGAGAACAGCAGGCTGGACATCCAGAGAGACGCGTACTTCCAACAAGTGGAGTCTGGAAGGCGCAGATCTCTGTGCAGGCGACAGCTCTGCCAGAAGCCAAAGGCATTGTCTCCAACCTGTTCCAATCCTGTTACTTCCAATGAGCTCGCTCTGGTAAGAGCTCTCTGTCTCTTTCAGATGACACTAACCAGCTTATTTTTAGCCAGCCTGGCTAGCTGTGGCTGGAATAGAGCTTGTCGGAGTGGTTTCGCTACAGAGGGTGTCCCAGCTTAGGGATGCTGCGGTTTGAGTGCCAGGATTTAGTCTGAGATAGAGTACACGTTCTTCAAGACACTCAAAACCCAGCGCTGCTTGGGCCTAACAGGGAGTAAACTGTTACAGAGAAAGAGACACGGGGAGCCTGTGTTGTGGAAGACGGCCAGGAAAGACGCCGTGGCAGTGGTCAGAGGGCAGGGCTGGAGACTACACACGCAGATGGGGGGCACAAAGGTGCAAGAAGAGAACTGAGGAATACACTGTAGGTCTTGGAGTCTCCCCAGCCTACTGTACTAGAGGACTGATGATGCAGCCCTAATATACTTCACACTGTATGAATATGAAAGGATAAACTGGTTTAAACTGGTAAACTAATGGTTCAGAAGACTGAGACCTCAAAATTCTCCCAGTTAAATTGCCAGGAGGTGTCTGGCACTTCGACAGTGCAGAGTAAGTAGCTCCCAAACTCCTGGGGCAGAGAAATAAGCACAATATTTTTCACAAGCTAGCACTTCTTCCCAGTGGGGGTGACGGGGCACTGCAGGGGGCTGCCTGAGGGGTTTGTGGGGTCTCCTTCTCTGCAGATGTTTGAAACCTGCCTGGACTTGGTCTGGGTGATCCTGCTAGGGCAGGGGGACTGGACTGGATGATCTTTCAAGGTCCCTTCCAATCCCTAGTGATTCTATGTGTGGTTACAGCATTACAGGGGGGAGGGCAGGGTTGGTGTCTTCAGGGTGTGCTTGGTGGCTGAGAAACAAGACCTTGTCTTCGGAGGGCAGGGACAGCTGCTGCAGTGTCCAGCTGCAGTAATAAGGAGGTTAGTTAAGGTTTCCTGAATAACTGGAGGCAAAGCTCCCAGGTTGCATGTGTGCCATGACTCAACACACGGTCCAACCACCAACCCAAGAGCAGAGAGATTCACTGCTTCTTTCAGGAGGAAAAGGCACCTTGAGCTCATTTGGGAGGGTTCTCTTGTGCTTACGTTTGGTTCCATCACCTCAGTAAGTTTGTCTGGAAGTTACACAGCAGTGCTTCCCCAGACCTACATCCTTCCTATTAATTAATTATTACTTAATTGTTTCTAGAAACAATATTAATTATTATATTTATTTCTTTGTATTAATTCATAACAGATCTGGAAAATCTTGCAGGAAGAGAAGGAAGGGGGTAGAACAGGGTAGGAAAATATTTACACGTGCTGGAGAACCGCTTGGTTTGGAGGAGTCCTCAGACTGCACCCAACTGCAGGCCCAGAGCACAGCCCTCACTCCCTGTCAGGTCAGCAAAGCCAGACGGTTTCCTACAGAAACGCTAGGAGAAGTCGCCAAGAAGTCCGCCCTTAGCACCGAGCACTACCAGGAAGAGAGGGGGCTCTGACTGGAACAGTTCCCACCTTTCCACACCACACTACGCACGTGTCCAACCGTGGCTCTTTGGCAGCGTCTCGTTTTGAGAGCCCTGCAAGTACCACTTACCCTCACCGAGGTAGGAAAGCCCCAGTACAAACATGCCCTGAGTGAACACTAGAGATAGAGAGGTGAGCTTCCCCGAGCAGCACAGACTGAAGCACTGCCTTGCTATGTAGCCTCTAGCTCTTGAGGTGCCTGATCCTGGCTCCAAGGCACCCTCACGCTGTCAAGTAAGAGACCCACACCTGCAGCTCTGGAGCCTCAGCCTCTCTGTACCCAAAAGCTGAAGATGCAGACCCCAAGACAAGAGCCAAAGCAGCAGCGTGGCTTTTGGTGCAGCTGTAGGAGCCGATGCCTATCAGGGAACTATTCATTCACCTCGACTCTGCTGCCTGTTGACTATCCCGCCTAGTGTCCAGCGCCGGTCCAGGCGTCTCAGGTGAGCCTTGCGTCGCTTAGAAACTTTAGTTTGGAACATGGATGGAAATAAAAAACACAAAAAAGAACAAAAAATGATGGCAGGGGGAAGAATAAAACCAAAACATGACATTCACAGGCACTGCTCTTGTTAGCAGGACTAGGGATGCAGGCGTCTCGGTTTAGTTTCTACGCTACAGTGGAACAAGTTAGCTTCTGGAGCCTGAGCGACACAAAACACCTAGAAATGTCATGAACTGATCACAAACGACTGCCTTTGCGATCGGCTTGCTTTAAAAAACCCCATCCCCTAACAAGAACCCCTAAAAAGCCCCAGAACAAGTGCACACCTGCCCAGCCAGGCTGCAGTGGCAAGAACATCACCGCTGCCGCATCTCATGGCTAGGCTGTGTGGCGGCTGGATGCATGCGACCCGAGAGGGCTCGAGCTGTCTCTAAGCAGTCTACCAACAAATTAGACAGAGTAGGGAGCCTCTCTGGTGTGAGTTCACGTGTAACCACAGCACTCAGCAACAGACCCCAATGCAGTCTGATGGCCCCGTGCCTGATGCGTGACTCACAATCACTGCCAATTACTTCTCGCTCCTAATTTCTTGTGTCCTGATTACAGAGAGGAAAAAAACCCCCATGTTTTAATCGCTGATGAGGCTCAAGAAGCTAACCTGAGAGAATCGAGACAATTAGTTCCACGCTGAAACAGAATTTTGTGCTTAAAACATGCAGACACCTATGGAAAGGGCACGACGAGCGCAGCTGTGTACAGAGGACATGGTGTGCTCTCTGGATTGCATCCACAGAACTGTTCTGCCGGGTTCCCCCTTCTGCTCGTGAAGGTGTGAACAGCACAGGAACCGTTGGGCTGACAGAAACGCAGACAAACAGGTCCTCTTCTTCCACTCAAGGGCTTCCACGCTAGGTTGGCAGCTACTGCAAAAGGTGCCCGGCGCTGCCACAAAGCAATGTGCACAGTGCAGACACAGCTGCTTTGCTAGCGAGGCTGGGGAAGTGGTTATACACTTTGACACCACATTACTAATCCATTCTGCTCACGTGCACTCGTTTGGGCAATGAACCCTCATACTCATGAGAGCAGACACCGTTGTGCTCGAGAACAGCTCTGCAGACAGGCACAGCAGCAACATCTTCTTGGGACACGACCAGCTGGACGCGTCAAAGGCATCAGGAGCTGCCTATAAACTGTTTATTCATCAGTGTCTTAGAGCAGCCTCATACTCCCAGTTACTCCTTTGCTGCAAGGCTTAAGCCTCCTCCTTACGTGGAGCCTCCCTCCTCTGTTCCAGCTGGCACCCATTGCCCCTTGTCCTAGCACCAGATGATCCTGAGAAGAAGGTCCCTCCTGCCGTGGCAGGGGGATTGGCCTGGATGATCCTTCAAGGTCCCTTCCGATCCCTGATGACTCTGTGATTCATCAACACGTGCCTAGGCTTCGCAGAGATGATCTGAAGATGTTTACTTCAACAGCTTCTGTGGCTGCAAACATTTCCTCGGGTGGCTTGCGGAATGTTTTCCAAGCCTTGGAAGACTGCGCTGGTCTAAGCAGAGGTCCAGGTAGCAGCTGACTGCCTGCTCTCACCCTGACAAAAGATGTTGTGCAGGCTCAGCTGCACTGAGGGAGAAAACACTTTTGCCTGTCTCAGGGAAGAGGCCACAGAGACACACGGAACTCTGACTGCCTAAGATGCATTCAGCACCTCCTTATCTTTACAAGGCCCTGCTGCAACTGAGCGGCTCTCTGGGTCTGCCAGGCTTGTGGACTTGTTCCAGGCTTGCTGCACACGGAGAGGACCAAGAGTCTGCTCTCAAAAGGCCCTCATGCTAGCACTTCTACCCTTTTCAAAGCAGACAAGAGCACAGACGTCGATGTCCCCAGGAGTCACTTGATCTCGTAGGGACTCGACAAGTCTAGGGCACTCAAGCCACTGAAGGTGCCTTCCTCCTCCTCAGTTATCCTGAAGCCCCTTTCTCCTGCCCCCAGAAAGAGGGCTGGTGAGTTTACTGTGCAAGTCTGCTCACTGTTACACTCTTCTCTTTGAAGAGAGTGAATGTGAGCTCTTCTTTCATCGCTTATGGAGTAACTGAGGAGGACAGCTCGAGCAAAGAGTGGGAGAGGGGGGAACAGGGCGAAAGAAGTCTCTGTGTCTTTGGTCGAGGACATAAAGCACAGTTACTGCAAAGTCCGCGAGGGCTGGAGCGCATCAGAGCAGCTGCAGAGGTAAAGCAGGCAGCTTTTGTTGCTGAGATGGAACTGAACAGCAAGGGATGAAGACTCTCATGTTTCAGAATGCAGAGTAAGGCAAGGAGCGTGACTGCTGAGAGCGCTGCACTGGACTAGAGGGGACTGAGAGGAAAGAGACGAAGAACACCTGATGGGGTTTCCATTACCCGGCAAGGACTGCTGTGTGGCATCAGCCCTGCGCAGGGCACACTGCAGAGGGCAACACGAAAGGCAAAGGAGAGCTCAAAAGGAAAGCAGATGAAGCCACAAGGCTGCCAAGCACACACAAGTCAGGAGAGGGGAGGAAGCTCCAACCCAACATACAAGGCACTCTTCAACTCTTTCAGCAAGGAGCACTGAGTTACTGCTCTGCACTAACAGGGCAACGTTTTACAACTGCTTTTGCATCCACTTAGACGTTGCCTCATACCAGGCTGGTTCCTGGCCTACCAGCCTACAGCCAGTCTGTCTCTAAACCCTAAGTGACCCAGGATAGGGGCAGCTTTGAGCAGGGAAAAACGTGTTCCGGAGCCAAGTATTTCAATCAACCACAGATGTCACCCGTGGGGCCCAGCACCGTTGTGTTTCGCCCGTGTGCTGTCTTCGTGGGCAGATGGTCGCCACCCGCGTGTCTGTCCATCCCCTGCCCGCGCTGGGGAACAGTGTGCTGCGTTTCCAAATGCCTTTTGCATAGCTGCTACGGAGACATTCAGCCAGGAACAAGGCTTGAGCAACCACGAATGGAAGTGTCCTCTGTACACAGCTGCTCCACGAGAGGTCCATTAAGACGTGGTTAGTCGTTCATAACGGAACAGAGGAAGGTGTGAGGTGTTACGGGTCCATTGCTGGAAGCTGAGTGAAGCCAAAACCCAAAGCCCAGCAGACACCAAAACCCATGGACAGGAGAAAGGACGTCGCAGCTATCACAGGTTGAGGGTACTCCAAATAAAACCCCTTACCACACCACCACAGGCCGCGGCAAACGGCAGTGAAACTAGTTTCAAGGATGAGTTCACAATGAAGTGCCATGAGGAGCAAGCGTTACGGTTAAATCTCACTCCTCTGGACGAGCTGTGACTCTAAGTATCTGCCAATTAACAGCTGGCACGGGAGTCCAAAGACCTCTACCAGAACATACTGCTTGGGCTTGCACGTAGCTAGCTTGCGTGCTTCCCAGCAGTACTGAACACGGCATCTGAAATGATGCTTCGCAGCCTTCTGTCACACTGACAGCCCGAGCCGGTCACAGGGAGCACAGGCATGCCACTCCAACTGCTGCGGGTCACAGGGAGCACAGGCATGCCACTCCAACTGCTGCAACCAGTTCTTTCCTGGTACAGGATGGAGCAGAGGTTACTGCCCCAACAGCTGCAAACAGCAGCAAGAGCATCCAAAGTTTCCCTACGAGGAGAAAAGCAGAGAGGGAGTGACTGCCAGTCTCACCTTCAATAAGAGCTTTCCTTACCTTCGCCCAGTTTGGATGTGTTGATGTCCGAGTCATCTCTGGTTCCGTTTTGGGATTCCAGGTACGTAGCAGGGACCCAGCCCTGCTCCTCTGCGGTGCTCACAAACCACCAACCTACAACGAGCAGTAAAGGGGCTGTGGTCAACATCAGGAGGAAGAGGGACAGCAAAGCAAAGCGCTACTGATGGGGCAGCAGAGTCAGCAGCTTCAATACAGATTGGAGTCCTGCTGCAGCTTCCTAGGAGAAAGAGTTTAATCCTCATTAGGGGATCCTGCTGTGGCAGGGGCATTGGACTGGATGATCTTTTGAGGTCCCTTCCCATCCCTAGTGATTCCAAGACATCTTTTCTATCCCATACTCTGACAACAGCATGAGCACGAAGGCATGCCTCGTCTGCAAAAGGGCGCGATGGAGTGAACATCAGGTTGTTTAAGAAAGTCAAGAGTAGCCATGGCAACTCTGACTGGAATTCTCCAGCTTCTCAGCATCAGCCTTGCAAGTGGAATCCTAGAATCCTCAGGGATCTGAAGGGATCCCAAAAGATCAGCCAGTCCAATCCCCCTGCCACAGCAGCATCACCCAGACCAAGTCACACAGGAACACAGCCAGGCAGGGCTCTTGGCCACCAGAACCCATTGCTGGCTGAGTCACCCTGCTGGCCACTAGGACCCCCAGGTCCCTTTCTCCTCCACTGCTCTCCAAGAGACCACGAGCAAAGGCAGGGATGAGACAGTTTAGCCTGCAAACAGAGCACAACAACCCGCTGAGAGAGGCAAAGTCCCGGTTGCCTGATGGCCACGCAGCCGTGTTTGCAGCCCTGGGCCCAGCAAGGGGAACGCAGGCTGCACTGCATTCTGCTGCCATGTAACAGGCAACCTCCTCTATGGACAAAAACCAAGACAGACTAAAAAGCAGCCAGCTGAACCAATGCTCGACGTTAAAAGCTGCCCAGATTCGTGTCACGGACTACGTTACCCGAGGACGCCAGTTACTGATGCCCACGGTCCTCCTGGGGCTTGCAGCTGAGAGACATCACGGCCCCAGGCAACAACCCCCTCGCTCGCCACCGCAGAGCTGCTAGGTAGCTCCGTTTATTTACTCTGAAAACCCAGACACGGCTTTCCAGTTTCTGGCCCAGCAGAGGGTTGGAAACTTTGCTTCAGAAGGATCATGGGTGGAAAAGTTTAAATTTAGTTATTCCCCCTCAGCAGGAGGTGGATTCTCCTGCCACGGAGCCCACGGCACTGAACACATGGGATCTGCCAGAGCGCTTCACAAACACGTCGCCACGGGTGCTCCTGATTTTCCTAGCCCTGCATTGACACGGGGAGCGAACGCAGCTTAGCATACCCTCACCGTTAGGCTCTCAGCTGAGATCAATTAGACGGCAATAGTTGATGGAAACTCTTCCTCAGAACGAAATCAAACGCAACGGCACCGAAATGATTCGCCCACTCTCGAAATCCTGTGCCCGGGGCAAAAGCAAACCGCGATGGAAGGGTCTGGGGATGGCTGGATCGCTCAGCCCTGGCTCCAAGCTGGTGCTAGCCCGTTTAGCAATCGAGCTCCTCGGGTTCAACTGCGTCCTGGCTCGAAGCTGAGGTAGGGTCTTGTAGGTGGGGCTGAGCCTCCACCACCTAGACAGGACTCCCCGCTAAAGGGCAAGTCCTCACCCCCATGTTTGGGGATGTATGAGCCTTCCTCACATCGCTGTGCCTCCCCACTGCCATTCCCAGCTCCTGACAGGTCTCGGAAGGGAAACCTCCTTGGTCTTATGGAGCTCTCAGAAGGGAGACTCCACTGGTCTTACAAACAGGCTCTCGAACCACGTGGAGTGAAGCCACGTTTGAGGGAGATGACGGTCAAGCCACGAAATCCTTTGCAATGTGCAGGCAGAGACCTAACAGCCTAAGCCCAGTTTTCAGCTGCTTTGATTCGCCAAGCCACCACTAAGGTTAAAGCTCCTCATGACCACAGAGGCCACGGAGGCTATCATTTCTAAAGGTTTTCTTCATGAGCTATGTGCTAGGGTAGAACAAACAAGGAGCCACTGCAGCTACCATGAGATCAGCAGCAGTGGTGCAGGCTTAGAGCAAACCAGCCCCTCTAGGGCTCCAGTGACGCTCACTGGAGCAGTGTTTCCAGAGGAAAGTCAAGAGTCTCTTTTACTCCATCAGCCTAAGGAACTGAGAAGTCAGAGAAACTTCCAGCAGCACCCCCTGCACCAGAAGCAAGGGTGTTCACAAGCAAGATGTGCGAGGTCTCAGAGTGGCCAAGCAGACAGTGCAGAGGCAACTCACTCCTTACAAGGTGAAAATCCCGACTGATGGCACATCTGAGCACAACCCTAGAGGAGCCACAGCACAGCGTGAGGTCTGACAAGGTCCAGCAGAAAACGAGGACGCACAGACAGGTCCCACCTTGCAGTCTGTGCATGACAGCCAGGAGCTGCAGCTGATCACAAAGGACTCACTCGGCACCACATAATCATAGAATCCTTAGGGATGGGAAGGGACCTCAAAGAGCATCCAGTCCAGTCCCCCTGCCACAGCAGGATCCCCCAGGCCCAGTGGCACAGGAACACAGCCAGGCAGGGCTGGAACGTCTGCAGAGAAGGAGACTCCACAACCCCCCTGGGCAGCCTGGTCCAGGGCTCCGGGACCCTCCCTGGGAAGAAGGTCCTGCTGAGATTGAGAAGGAACCATCCTCTCATTAGAAGCATCAAGGCAGCTGCCATTCAGCCCCACCACCTTTCTCCCCCAGCGCTGAGGGCCTTAGTTCACAGGGGTTCCTAGTGTGCAGACGAATGAGCCAGACCAGCTTTGTTAGCAGACAGCCAGTGCTATGACAACACAAACTCCCTTGTCCCCCTCCCCTGCCATCCGTCCCACCCCAGAGCATCACAGAAACGTGATCAGAAAACGTGGGTTTCAAACACAGAACAAAACAGCACATTTCTTTCGAGTCCTCCCTCCGTGCTGGAGCTGAGCTCAGCTTCACAACTCCTTATTAGAACCACTCTGCAGCCACATCTGCAGGGAATTATGTCAAGTTCCATCCGCGCGCTGCCAAGCCGGTCCAAGGTTTGCTCTCGCACTCCCACCATCTGTAAAAATTAGGCAGCGCTTTACAGCTCCAGTTAACCCTTCCAGACAGCCCCGTCCCTCAGGCATCAGAATGAAGTGGCGTGAGATGTCTAGACTGAGACTCTTCAGCATTACTCTCCTTCTCCACACCAGCAGCACAACCGCTGCTCTGGTTGAGGTCGACTTATTGATAAGATGCTACAAATCACAACACAGGATGATGTTGGACCCCAGGGACCAGGAGAGGGTGGGCACTGACCTGCTGGAGAGCAGGAGAGGAGAAGGGACCTGGGGGTCCCAGTGGCCAGCAGGGTGACTCTGAGCCAGCAATGTGCTCTGGTGGCCAAGAGGGCCAACAGTGTCCTGGGGGGGGATCAGAAGGGGAGTGGTTAGCAGATGGAGAGAGGTTCTCCTCCTCCTCTACTCTGCACTGGTGAGACCGCATCTGGAGGACTGTGTCCAGTTCTGGGCCCCTCAGGTCCAGAAGGACACAGAGCTGCTGCAGGGTGTCCAGC
>VZRI01001473.1:0-43608 GCA_013397515.1 Upupa epops
AGGCTTCATTTTTAGGAGACTCTGCAGTGTTCTTCTCCTCCACAGCTCCCTGAAGGGAGGTTGTAGTCAGATGAGGGTCAGGCTCTTCTCCCAGGCAACCAGCACCAGGACGAGAGAGCAGAGTCTGAAGCTGTCAAGGGAGGGTTAGGTTGGCTGTTAGGAAGCCCTTCCTCAGGGAAAGGGTGCTCAGAGCCTGGACTGGACTGCCCAGGGCAGTGGGGGAGTCCCTGTGTCTGGAGGTGTTGAAGGACAGCCTGGCTGTGGCCCTGAGTGCCCTGGTCTGGCTGCTGGGGTGATGTTAGGTCCTGGGCTGGGCTGGCTGAGCTCAAAGAGCTTTTCCAGCCTCAATAACTCTGTGATTCCAAACGAGCCTCAGCAGTACAGACCAAGTTTAAATAGCTACAAGACAATGAATTAAAGCAACAAAAGGAATGGCACCTTGGGTTTAACTCCAGAGAAGCCGATGAGGAGGCACTGCAAGTGAACTGAACAGACAATGTACAGTGTTGGGGTTGGACTGGGTGACTTTTAAGGGTCCCTCCCAGCCTAAACCATTCTGTCCCTATGAATTTTCTATGCATCCCTGCCGTTCCCCTGCACACACACGGGTTCTTTGGTTTGCTCAGCCCAACAGCAGCGGGCGACAATACGCAGAGCCACCCAGCCCTCGTGCTGACAGAAGCTGTTCTGGCTGAAAAGCAGAAATTCATTTGTTCAGAGCAGGAATTTAACAGCGTTAGGGAAAACCTGATGGGAATCAGACAGGGTTTGGTACCAGCAGAGGTTAAACACCCTGGGTTGCTGCTGACCTCCGATGGGAGCCAGGAGATTTACAGGTTGGTTAGTGCAGGATTTCTCTGGCTGTAGGGCTCTAGGAGTGCCCGCATTACACTGGGGCCACGATACCTCGGCAGAAAGGGAGGCAGAGAGGACCGTTTCAACTGGGATGTTGTGTTCTGCTGAGAACAAAAGGATCGGTGGAGTTATTATCCTCTTTCTCTCTGCTCACTGATGTCCTGAGCTTTCTCCTGTAGCCTGGCAATACTGTAATGAGGTGATAATAGGAAAGGAAGGAATAAAGGAAGGGAGGGAGGGAGGAAGGAAGGGAGGAAGGAAGGGAGGGAGGGAGGAAGGGAGAAGGGAGGGAGAGAGAGGGGAGAGAAGAAGAGGAGAGAAGAGAGAAGAGAGAAGAGAGAAGAGAAAAGAAAGAGAAAAGAAAGAGAGAAGAGAAGAGAAGAGAAGAGAAGAGAAGAGAAGAGAAGAGAAGAGAAGAGAAGAGAAGAGAAGAGAAGAGAAGAGAAGAGAAGAGAAGAGAAGAGAAGAGAAGAGAAGAGAAGAGAAGAGAAGAGAAGAGAAGAGAAGAGAAGAGAAGAGAAGAGAAGAGAAGAGAAGAGAAGAGAAGAGAAGAGAAGAGAAGAGAAGAGAAGAGAAGAGAAGAGAAGAGAAGAGAAGAGAAGAGAAGAGAAGAGAAGAGAAGAGAAGAGAAGAGAAGAGAAGAGAAGAGAAGAGAAGAGAAGAGAAGAGAAGAGAAGAGAAGAGAAGAGAAGAGAAGAGAAGAGAAGAGAAGAGAAGAGAAGAGAAGAGAAGAGAAGAGAAGAGAAGAGAAGAGAAGAGAAGAGAAGAGAAGAGAAGAGAAGAGAAGAGAAGAGAAGAGAAGAGAAGAGAAGAGAAGAGAAGAGAAGAGAAGAGAAGAGAAGAGAAGAGAAGAGAAGAGAAGAGAAGAGAAGAGAAGAGAAGAGAAGAGAAGAGAAGAGAAGAGAAGAGAAGAGAAGAGAAGAGAAGAGAAGAGAAGAGAAGAGAAGAGAAGAGAAGAGAAGAGAAGAGAAGAGAAGAGAAGAGAAGAAGAGAACCCTCTCAAAATTGCCTTTTAGATCACTGAAAGAAGCCAGAGAATCCATCAGAGACTGTGCCACGGGGGTTTCACATCGGTTGGCTTTACTGTTCATACATTAGCTACACAACACTGGATCACATCCTGGTGGCAGCTGTACTGTTTCTCTCTGAACAGTACAGTAGGTGCTCAGCTACACCTGATAACACAGGGTGTGACCCTGAGGGGGGTTTTTAGGTGTCTAGTGATTAGCATCTCTGATAGAAAAAAGCAAAGAAAGCCTTTTTCCCTATTATGAAACCTGCTTTGATTCAGCGCTCAGGAGAATCCATCTCGTTCCTCTGGGGGTATTTGTTCATGCTGCAGAATACAGCTCACATGGTTTATTGAAATGCTGAAGTCTACATTACAGAAGCTAATAAAATTGTCTTTTTAAGTCTCATAAAGTTGAGTTACTCTCGCTGAGTGGGGCACTGAGCACAAAGAACAGAAGAAAATATTCTGCTGGCTGCTGCAAAATTCTTCCTTCAGTGTCCTCCGCATGGCTAGGAGAGGAACCCACCGAGACTGGGCTCTCCACCACCCACCTCATGGAGTCTTCAATCTCCCCAGGTAAAGCAGTAGGGTCTCAACAGACTGCTCCTGTGTAATGATGGCATTGCTCAATCACTTCACATTGGCTAGAAGAAAGCCAGGAAGACTTGTCTCCCCGCTGGGATCCATGCAGTGCTGGGCTCAGCCTGACTCAATTTCTGCTGCATTTTCTGAACTATCACCCTAGAAACCAGTAGAAAAGAGATACCTGGTCAGAGAGAGTGCTTGTTAATTCCACCTGTACTGCGCTTATTATACTTCTGGGGAGGGCTGCCCAGGGGGGAGGTTGAGTCTCCATCCCTGGATGAGTGTAAAGGTCTAATAGATGTGGCACTGGGGAATCTGGTTTAGGAGGGAACTTTGTAGAGGGTTAACTGTTGGACTTGATGATCCCGAGGGTCTTTTCCAACCTGAGTGATTCTATGATTCTATGATTTGCTTCTGAGCAAGCAAAACTGCCTGGTGGAACTGTCTAACCCGAAGCATCTTTCTGCTTCATAAGAATGAGAAATATAAGGCAGAAAGCTATGGCTTCAGAAAAAAACCCGTATTAACATCCGTGACATGGTCTCTGAAAGGTTTGAGTTCATGGCAATTTGAGAGCAGAACATGACCTGCTGCGTTCAAAGCTGTTGCTACCTGACTTGTCCGAGCATCTACATGAAATTACTGCATGTCACATTATTGATGTAGAGTTCTGTCACTAATGCTCTTAAAAATGAGAAGCAGCTGGGGCAAAACCAGGCAACACAGGGTGATACAGTCTATGGCTGTGGCAGGGGGATTGGACTGGATGATCTTTCGAGGTCCCTTCCGATCCCTAAGGATTCTATGATTATGCTAAACAAGCATCATAAAAGAAATGAGTAGATGAATCCTTCAGAATGCTCTCAAATCTGTAAAGAGAGTTGTCTGGTGATAGCAAAACAGTGACCCAGGGTGGTATTTTAAGGAGTTATGATCACATGTAACTTCTATCCCATCCCCAAGCTTATTTTGCTGCAGTGCCTATTCACCATCTCTCCCCACCTTTCACACCAGGGTCCTTCAGGGTGCAGTTTCTCCTCCCATGCATTACAGCTCCCCCCATCCTCTTGTGCAGGTCTGTGATCTATCACAGAGCCCAGTGAGCGTTTGAAGCAGTACATGGATTCAAGATGTTGTCGCTCCGAGTTATCAATCGTCTCTCTAATACAGAATTACATTTTTTCACTCTCGATTTCCTAAACAAGCTACAGACCGAGGTTTTAACATTCCACTCATACAGATCCTCCCACCAGCTTTCAACAATGCCAGTTAAATCAGATTTCTTCTCATCAATGAGAATTACCAGTTCCCCCAGCTCATTAGTCACTTGTAGCACGGGTAAATGATTTAGTGAACGATGCCTTGCCTTCACATTCCTTGCCACATCAGCCCACTATCTTCATGCCCCTTGTTCATGTTGATTCTTCTTTTCCTACTTACTCAAGCTCGTCTCCAGTTGAGAAAATCAACTCCTTATCCACGGAATACAGCCTGTTCTGAGCAGCAGCAGCAATTCCCAGTAAACCACGACAAAGCCCAGTGCTCCTGAAAACCAAAACCTTCTGTTTCCACCAGTCAGCTCTTCAACCCCTCATTCTTCCTCCTGTTTTTTCATAAAACTAGAAAGAAAGCTTGAACTTACCTCTTCTTTGCTTGTCTTCTGTACTTCCTAATCCTTTATCTGTACAGTTCCATGTGATGGGGTTTGTTCCCATGTGTATTTCACAGGATCACTGAATTATTGAGCCTGGAAAAGACCTCTGGGATCATCAAGTCCAGCCCAGGACCTGACATCACCCCATCAGCCAGACCAGGGCACTCAGGGCCACAGCCAGGCTGTCCTTCAACACCTCCAGACACAGGGACTCCCCCACTGCCCTGGGCAGTCCAGTCCAGGCTCTGAGCACCCTTTCCCTGAGGAAGGACTTCCTAACATCCAACCTAACCCTCCTCTGGCAGCTTCAGGTCCTGCCTTCTCATCGTATCACTAGTTGCCTCGGAGAAAAGCCTGTTCCCCACCTGTCTACACTTCCCTTCAGGTACTTATAGAGGGTGATTAGATTCCCTCTGCATCTCCTCCTCTCAAGGTTAAACACCCCCAGCTCCCTCAGCCTCTCTTTATAAGACTTTCCCTCCAGTCTCTTCCCCAGCCTCGTTGCTCCTCTAGACCTGGTCTAGCAGGTGAGGGGCACTCAGTACTCAAGTGCCCAGTCCAGGGGGAGAATACATCCCTAATCCTGCTGGCCACACTATTGCTGATCCAAGCCAGGATGCCATTGGCCTTTTGTGCCACCTGGGCACCCTGCTGGCTCCTGTTCAGCCGGTTGTCAACCAACAGCAGAGCCAGACTTTCCTGACTGATCACCTCATCCAGCCCCCCAATTACATTTCTGTAATTTTACAGCTGGAAACCAGCTCTTTCTTTTTCCTTTAGGAATGCTTCTGTTTTATTTAGACTACGGATTGCACCTCTTTCCACTGAGAGCATCTTAAGAAGACCTTAATTCCTATTTCTTTCCTATGCTAAGGATGTTTTTTTTAGAGAAGTCCTTCTCACCTTGTCCTCTGTTCCTCAGCAGGTGACTCAATGTGCAGCTGATGTTGAGACAAAACCATTCGCTGGATACAGCATCTCTTAGTTACGGATGACTGGACCGCTGACTCAATTTACAACCTGAGGAAATGAATGGGTATGATCTCCCAGCTAGAGCCTGGAAAGCTGTGCTTTACCTGAAAAGGAGATTTCCTTGGACACTTCTATTAAAAACAAAGTCCTTTTCACACAGCAATTCATTGGTACCTAAGCTGGAATGAAATTAAACTGTAAAACAAGGTGAACAAGAGCAAAAAGCCCTGGAGGTTGCTGTAGGATTGCTGTGCATCACAGCTCTGACATGAATGTACTGCCCTCGCTTATAGAGGGAGGAAAATGACCACAACAATTACAGTTAGCAATGGCCCTGCTGTGAAACAGGGATCAGCTTAGATATAGAAACTGCCAGTTGCAAGAGACCTTATCTATATTCCAAGATTTATTAGTTTAATTAAGAACCAGGGCCAAAATCACCCTGGTTGCATTGCCAGGTTCCACGAGGTGGGTTCCAGAACCACATCCTTAGAGAAACCTGTAGAACTGAGCAGAGAGAAGAGCACTGATAACCCCACAGGGTCAGAGCTCTTTCTTGGTGGAACAGAAAGCCTCAGCATTGATTCTCCAAGCATTTTGAAAGCAGGTGCTGCACTGACTTCATTAATGTCTGTAAATCTGTGAGGGGTGGGTGTCAGGAGGATGGAGCCAGGCTCTGCTCAAGGGCATCTGGGGATAGGACAAGGGGCACTGGGAACAGAGGAGGTTTCATATCAATATCAGAAGGAACTTTATCCCAGGGAGGGTACTGGAGCACTGGACCAGGCTGCTCAGGGGGGTTGTGGAGTCTCCTTCTCTGTAGTCATTCCAGACCCGCCTGGCTGTGTTCCTGTGTGACTTGGTCTGGGTGATCCTGCTGTAGCAGGGGGATTGGACTGGATGATCTTTTGAGGTCCCTTCCCATCCCTAAGGATTCTACAAATTTCACAGCAAGCTTTGCCCCTTGCAGGGTTTTGAACTCCACGCTTTGCTTCCCTTCTGGACATACACCTTTATTTTATTACCTGATTCATTCAGCTGTTACTTCTCCAGACTGAAATCGATGGAGCTATTTTAAATCTATTTGTTACAGGAGGTGCTTTAGTGCCAGGCTGCTGGAGGAAAACACTGCAAACCTTGCTTTAGCGACAACAACATGGACAGACACAGCACTGAAAAGAATGCTGATGGACCGGCAAACTCCGCTGCAGCAGCAACCTGGGATGGAAGAATGGGCCAGGAGCATCGCAAAGATGTGCTGGAGGCTCTCAAAAGCACCCAAATCAAACTCAGCCTCTTGAATCTTTTCTTTGAAGAGGGCTCAGATGACCTGAAATATCTGCAAGGTCTCCTCTCCCAGGAAAACATTGTTGTCTCAGGGCTGTGGGGTAAACCCCCACGTGAGTTAGGAAGATGGCTGAGCTCTGAGGTCCCTTCCAAACCAGACTGTTCTATGACTTTCACACCCTTTTGAAGTGAGACAACTGTTTTTCTCCTTCCTTACCTTCATGCAGGAAGATAGGATGAAGGAGGATGTGAGCAGTCTGAGCTTCATCCCACCGTGGGGAATCCTGTGTCAGCAGCATTGCTCAGAAGAACTGCTCCTTTTACTCAACTCCTGAACCCGTGTTTCTAGGAACACCTCCTACCTACTCATGGAGCAGGAGCTTCCACATTGGCACTCTTCAACTTTCCTTCCTCCAAAGACCTGCTTGGAGACCAAGAAGCACAGGCCAAGCTCACGGGGAATCCCACCAGCAGTCACTCAGTTCATCTTAACCTTCAACACCAAGCAGAGGATGTGCCAAGAGAGACACGAAAGCGTTCTGAGAAACAGCTCTGAAGGAGAGAGGGTTGAGATCAGCTGAAGGCAGGGACATGAGCAATCGCAGCTGACTCACTGTGATGCAGTGAACTGCAGCTCATTTCAGACAGACAGGTCACACTGCTGGAGAGGCTCGTACAGTATTGCCTTTAATTAGCAATGGCAAAGAACGACTGCTTCACTGATGGGTGAGAGGTGTTTTGTTAAGCCCACAACACTGTTATTAAAGCAAAAAGTTGTTAATTCTACAAATGTGTCAGAATGGGCCTTGTACACGTTAGGATTTGGTCCTTCTGCCATGAATAAACATGAAGACAAAGCTCGTACCAAGGATAATTACGCTGCCAGGGAGAACTGAGCAATGTTGCAGCATCCTGTGGGAGAGGTTGTTTACTCTCCAGAACTCATTAATGATTTAAAAGCATTTAATACTCGACGTAAAATAAATGTGCATTAGGTTTTTCCAGTTCTTTTGTCTCGGCTGAAGAAGACTGTAACTTGTTATGAACAAGCTGTTAAATGTTTGTAAAGTCAGCTTCTCCCTCTATGCTGGGCACTGGTGAGACCTTCCCTCAAGTCCTGGGGGTGGTTCTGGGCCCCTCACTCTTGAGATTGAGGGGCTGGAGCAGGTCCAGAGGATCAGTGAGGCTGGGGAAGGGACTGGAGGGAAAGGCTGATGAGGGGAGGCTGAGGGAGCTGGGCTTGTTTATCACCCTCTAGAACTGCCTGAAGGGAGGTTGTAGTCAGGTGGGGATTGGCTCTTCTTGCAGGCAGTCAAGAGCAGGATGAGAGGGCAGAGCCTGAAGCTGCCTGGAGAGGGGTAGGTTGGATGTTAGGAAGCCCTTCCTCATGGAAAGGGTGCTCAGAGCCTGGACTGGACTGTCCAGGGCAGTGGGGGAGTCCCTGTGTCTGGAGGTGTTGAAGGACAGCCTGGCTGTGGCCCTGAGTGCCCTGGTCTGGCTGATGGGGTGATGTCAGGTGCTGGGCTGGAGGAGCTCAGAGGGCTTTTCCAGCCTCAGTCATTCTGTGATTTAATAAACCTAGGGAAAGTCTCAAATGTTCTTGTAGAAAACTTTATACATCACCCTACTGGTGTTTAAGCCCAGATTCAGGAGGGGGAAAGCTGGATCCTTGGGCTCTTTTGTTGATTTTACTGCCCAGCCCAGTTGAATAAATAACCAAGCTGGGCTATTGTGCTAAATTCTGCCAAGCAGAGTGCTCTGCCTTGCTTATTCCACGATATTTACCATCTCCCTACTCAGAGGAGTAAGCATCCCAGAGGAGGAAGCATCACAAAAGGAATGACAGTGAAAACAAAAGCAGCACCTGTGTGGAAGATGTGTGGTGGTTGGCCTGGTGACCATCAAGAAGGAAATGAAAGCTACGAGCTCCACAGCACGTCCTTACTGCACGACACTGGGTTAGAGACATCCTGTAGCACAGAATACCTTCTCTGTTATGAAGAGGCTGTGCTCAAGTAAAAAATCACAACTTCAGCCCTAAAACACTTTATCTGCAAATACCTGAGTCACACAGTTTGGGACACAGGTCCGGTGTTGCCCAAGAGAGCGAAATAACATGGCTGGGTAGAAAGGATGAGGATGCTGCCAGGGTTATTAGGTGAAGGCAGGATTGGATGCTGCAGAGCTCGCAGCTCTTTCTACCCAGCTCAGTGTGAATCATACCAGGCTGAACTGGATCTAGTGGAGTCCCTCTGTTATTTAACAACATCGCACGCAGCCACAGCCAGCCCCTCACCTCCTGAAAACCTCCAAGCAGGAGCTGATGAACTAAAGGGGAGAAAAGACAGAAGAGTAGGTGGAGTGGAAAGGGAAGGCAAATGAGGGCTCAGGCTCTGAGAGCTGTAATCAACCTCAAGGGCTCTGTGGGAGACACACGGTGACACTCATGACAACTGGAATCTTTTTTCAAGCAAAGACATCTCTTGTGGCAGCCTCCAGGCTTCCTCTTGCCTTGACCAACAGAAAACAAAGCCTCATCAGCAATTAAAATCACACTCTTCCTCTGTCTTGAATATCCGTTACAGTTTGGAAAATTGAAGCTGAATGTCTGTTTCCATAGCAAACCAGAAGGGTTTTTTGCCTTGTAGGTCTGAAGTAGTGAGGTTTTGTAGTAATTAAAATGAAATCATGCGTAGGTAACGACGGCAGTGTCCTCAGACCTCACCGTGGTTTGGTGAGAAAGCTGCAATTAAACGAGAATACCCTCATCTAGTGCAATTGCCAACCAGGAGACCTGACGGGCGAACGTTCTGTGCAGAAATAAGATGCTTTAATGACTTCAGCTGAATAGAAACCTTCCAAATTTCCAGATCTGCTATGAAATGAGCTGATTCCCATGGCTGCCAGCCAGCTGGATGGGAAGAGCAGCCTAACTGCCAGCACTCTGGTATTGCAGCTAGAAATGCCCATTGCCTAGATCTGTAGCAGCACTTCTTCCTTCTCCCCCTCTTGGCTTCTCTTTCACAGACCCCTTGCAGCAAAATCCAGTATCACTTCTGGCTGATTTGGAAGCCACAAGAGTTTTCACAAGATAGAACATGGTATCTTGGTCAGTAAGGAAGAGTTTTCTCTGTAGAGCTCTAATAAGAAGTGAAGGGGTCGGTGCCTGAGGGGGTCGGTTGCACTGGTGAACAATGAGAGCAGTTGAATGAACAGCCCAACAACCACAGAACATCACAGGGGAAAAAGGCTGCGTTGCCTTCAGCAAACACCAGGCAGCAAATATTACCTGGTATTAGAGGACAGGACCTTAACCCACGTTAAAATGCCTCCTGTCCAGTGGTTTCGAAGGAAATCAGGTTACCTGTACATTTCTGTGTGCATCACAGCTCCTGCAGACGATTTGCAAAGCAGCAAAATAAAATCAAAAGTGAGGTCTCCTGATGGAGAGCTTTTTCCTTATTCTAATTTATTTGATTCTAAACTTCCTAACTTTAAATAAAGCTAAGCCCCCCTTAATTTTAAGTATCAACTGCATCCTGGGCTGCATCAAGAGAAGCGTGACCAGTAGGACGAGGGAGGGGATCCTCCCCCTCTGTTCTGCTCTCGTGAGACCCCACCTGCAGTCCTGCATCCAGTTCTGGAGCCCCCAGCACAGGAAGGAGATTGAGCTGCTGGAAGGTGTCCAGAGCAGGGCCACGAGGATGAGTGGAAGGATGGAGCACCTCTGCTATGGGGACAGGCTGAGAGAGTTGGGGCTGTTCAGCCTGGAGAAGAGAAGACTCTGGGGAGATCTTAGAGCAGCCTTCCAGTACTTGAAGGGGGCTACAGGAAAGCTGGGGA
The DNA here is from genome assembly GCA_013397515.1 of Upupa epops. Taxonomy (NCBI): domain Eukaryota; kingdom Metazoa; phylum Chordata; class Aves; order Bucerotiformes; family Upupidae; genus Upupa; species Upupa epops. Next base: position 10,209 of record VZRI01001473.1, read on the forward strand.
GGGGCTGTTTGCAAGGGCTTGGAGTGGTAGGAGCAGGGGGAATGGTTTCCAGCTGGAAGAGGGGAGGTTTAGAGTGGGAGTCAGGAGGAAGTTCTTCACTATGAGGGTGCTGAGACACTGGACCAGGTTGCCCAGAGAGGTAGTGGCTGCCCTCCAGCTCCCTAGAAGTGTTCAAGGCCAGATTGGCTGGGGCCTTGAGCATCCTGGTCTAGTGGGGGGGGATCCATTCTCATGGCAGGGGGTTGGAACTAGATGATCTTTGAGGTCCCTTCCAACCTGAACCATTCTATCACTCTATGAATTTAAGAATCAATTTGAAAGGACATAGTAGTAAACAGAGAAAACACCATGCAGTGGGTGAGATCTAAGTTTCCATTGTTCCACTCTGATGCCTCGAATAGGACTGTTTGCATTGCAATAGTGGAATAACAATAATTCAACAGTCATATTGAATCTTAATAATTCCATAACAGTATTGAATTGTGATGATCCAAGGATAACATTGAATTGTAGTCAATTCAATTGTACCAATTCAATAGTGAAACTGAATGCACTGTAATCATTACAGACATCCACGCTGCACAGAGCTGGAAGATGCTGCTAGCTGGGTCGTTGTCGACACAACAGATTCATGACATGATAACCTTTTCCTCATTATAGCAACTACTCCCACCAAATCATTGGGAATTACGTGTAGTAGTCCCTGCCTTACAGCCAGCACCCAACAGAACCTGGCCACTAAGCTGGGAGCTTAGAGGGATTGTCTTATTTCACCACCACGCAGCAGAGTGGGGCCGTAATGCGCTCTCTTGAAAACAACAATTCCATTTAGAACATCTCAAAGCAGAAGAGCAGGTATCCAAAGACCTGAGCTTCATTTCAGGTCTGCCACGTGTGACTGCTCCCCTCAGCAACCCCTCGACTTCAATTCCCTGTTGCTAAACCATTATTCTACTCATTAGGTTTCACTCATGATTGTCGAAAGCTGTTCTGCATTCTTTAGGTCAGGTAAGGTGCTACACAGAGGGAGAGGGTGCTAACAATCCAGTTGGAAAGGGTTTGCTGTTACTCATCTCATAGCCCCTGCTAACTTTCGCACACAGAACTGTGTTTAAAAACCAGGAGGCTCCATTCTGCTCTGTGGTATTGCATACATAACCTCCAAATAAAACGTGTCTTCACATGAGTTCCTCCTCGAGCAGCGTTAGAGCTGGGGATCAGTGATTTCCAGGCCATTGTGGCACAGCCCTCTAAGTGCAGGCTGCTTTCCTGGATTGTTTTCACGTATTTTTTTTCCCCAAGCATCTCCTAGAATACCCATTTCTCTTGCAAATGAAACACAACGCTGGAAAATTCAAAGGCTGGTTTGATGGGGGTGGAATGGAAAGGGAGATGGGAAGCAAATCAGTCCCTGAACTACTCGCATCGCTTGTGGTGCAGGGATGAGAACAGAGCTGTAATTTATCAAAAGTACAGAGGAATCAAAGAACTTCTTGACACAGCACATCACGTCAACACAGCACATCTATTTAGCCCATAAATGACAACTGGCAAAGACAGAACCCAGTGCTCTGCTAATAGACCCAGCGGGGAGGTTGGTTCGATTGTATCGTCTCCTCCTCCCCGTGCGCCTCTCAAGGACTGGAGGCAAGATCATGAGAAAGGCTGCTAAATGCGGCTGGTACAAAAACGTTAATAAAACTAAACTCATTTTAATCCTGACAGGAGCTGGGGTTGTTGGGGGGTTTTTTCTTCCTTTTAAAGCTAAAAAAATAGGTCGCTCTGTCCCAAGAATCTCTCTCCATTACAGAAAAGACCGAAAAGCTGATGTATTCGCCGTCTGCAATCTTCATTTTCACCAAGTTTTGCTTTTCCACTGCTTTATACAGAATCCACTTCATGGAAGTAAAAAACCCTTTGAAAAGGCGCTGCCTTTTCAGAGATAATTCAGTTTTTAAAGCCCAAAGAAAAGATTTTAAGGGCACTTAGGCATCTTGTTGGCTTTAATGAGAACCAGATGCATAAACGCCTTCGCAAATGGAGCTGCTGACTTTGACTTTGCAACGGACAACGGGGTGGGGGGGGGTTTACTGGACTGACTACCAGTTTGCATTTAGGCTGAGAATCTCATCTCCTCCCCATAGCTTGAAAATAAATCTGCTTTTTTTGTTGTTGTTTTGATGTCCAGACTTTTCTCGCCCTTTGGAACACTTCGGTTTGTTGACAGCGCGTACGGTACTGCATCGAAATCAGGACAATCTGCTAAGGCCAGTCTGGTGATGCTGCAGCTTGTCACTGCGTGAGACTCATCAGGATGACCACTGCGTGGTAGAACTTTCAACGTGGAAATAAGTTCTATGGTTTCGTTAGTGAAATAGGAACTGGAATGCAGAATAATGTCTGTATTGCTCACCAGAGCCAGGGGATGACACCTAGTGTCAGAGAATCACAGAGTGGTCTGGATTGGAAGGGACCTCAGAGATCAGGTGGTTCCCATGGGCAGGGACACCTCTCACCAGACCAGGTTGCCTCATCCAACCTCATCAATCAATCCCTCATTGAAACCTAGAAGGGAACCCACAGTCTCATGAGCTTTCCTAACCATTAACCTGTGATTATCCATGCAGCTCCTGTTTCTGTTTTCCTATCTCTTTTCTTTATTGTTCAGTACACAGGCCAACCATTCACGTGCTATAGGGCTTAATTCATGAGAAATAAAGTCAAGTCCTTGTGACACATCTGCATTTTCTGGTGAAAGCAATGTCAAATCCTCATCTGTTATCACCTGAGCCCTTCCTAGGAAGCCAGCAAGAAACCACACGCATGTAATTCTCTTCTACATAGGCACTATAGCCTTAAAATAAGGTGAAGGAGATGAAAGAGAGACCAGGAATGTATGAAGGCACATCTCATTGTCACCAGAAAGCAGTCATCTTCTGGGTTAAAGCAGGGTGTTAGCAGCAAGACTGCCCAACACAGGTCTTTATGAGCTTTTCACTACCAGCATCACGCTCTGCTTGAAGGGATGGATCTCGTGAATCTTTAAATTGCAGAAATACCTTCGCCAAAGGGTGACCCTCCCTGGTGTTGGGTATTTCAGATGAGAGAAATCTCTATTCTGCCCACGCTGCTGGATTTGTCAGTGTGTGATTGCCTGCCAACACCTATTTGTGCCCAGCAGCTGCCATATGACCATGTCATAAGCCTAACCCAGCTATCTGGGGAAGAATTCACTTCAACACCTAACTAATGCACTAGGAAGTGTTTAAATCCTACCTGTGCTACCAAGCACAGCTGGGGGTGATGCAGCGTCAGCTGCATTTATTTCCTCAGTTCATTGTTAGGACACACTCAGGTTGTCACTCGCTGCGTCTCCTCTCCAGAAAAGCAGCAGTAAGTCAGTGGACCTGTATTTATCACCACTCAATTTCCTCTCATCAGCAGCACAATTAATCCCATTTGTAGTTTAACATGACCCAGGGACATAAGCAGTGGGTGAGGTAGAAAGAGGAAGGGCTTTGGGGTTTGTGTACTAAAGGAAACCTGTGGCTCCAGATACTCAGCTGCAGCCATGAAGTAAAGCGCTTGGGATCTGCAGAGCTGGACAAAGTCAACACGTCACAGGGTGTTAAAAGCCACGCTGCTCAAAGAAGCTTGTCTCTAGCAAACACTCTATTTTAGGTGCTGTAAATTCCTTTCACACATATTTTCATAGCAAGTTGAGAGTTTACTTGCTGTGACCATAATCCCAGCATTACAAAGGCTTGAGGAGTACCGCCAAGGAGGAAATAAGGGATGGATGGGGCGTTAAGTATTTGGATTTGTCACGGGTACTGGGGATTTTCAGCTTGATCCCAGCTGAAGATTCACAGCCTCCACAACAGGGAAGTCACCCAGGCTTCTAAATAACAGGCAACGCTTACTCTACTCAAGTTATGTTTTGATAACCTGCTGACATACCCTGACTCACTCCAAAAAAGCTGGAAATAGGGTCTAAATCCCCATAACCATTTAGGAAGATGAAGATCAGAACTCTCTACTCATTCATGTCTCTAAATAGGTGAGGGGTGGGTATCAGAAGGACGGAGCTAGGCTCTTCTCAAGGGCATCTGGGGATAGGACAAGGGGCACTGGGTGCCAGCTGGAACAGAGGAGGTTCCCTATCAGTATCACCAGGAANCTGGGGACTGACCTGTTGGAGAGCAGTGGAGGAGAAGGGGACCTCCTCACTCCAAAAAAAGCTGGAAATAGGGTCTCAATCCCCATTACCATTTAGAAAGATGAAGAACAGAACTCTACTCAGACCATGCAACACTTTTAGCCAAAGGGCAAGCAAGGTGAAACTAATGAATTTGTATTTAAGATGAAGTGTAGGAAGAGAAGACAGAAGAAGGAGGCAGACTCTACCCTTTTACTTCCATTTTAATTTGGAATCTCAACAGCATATGCTCCATGTGATGAAAGATGCATGCAGGATATTTGAGGCATGCATCATTTATCATTCAGGCAACCTTTTAGCATTCGATAACTTCATTTATTAATAGATAGAAATGTCTGCACTGGAAGAGACTGACATTCATCTGGTGTACCCTCGTGATTTTTCCTCCAACTTCTCCTTCCTATCGAGACTCTAAGACACGTGTGATAGGGTCATGAAGAGAATCTATCCCAAGGGTCATACTGTTCATAGAACCACAGAATCATTCAGGTTGTAAAAGATCTTTGGGATCAAGTCCAACCATCACCCTACTCTCCGAAGTTCACCCTTAAACTAGATCACTCAACACCACATCCAAATGATCTTTGACCTCATCCAGGGCTAAGGACTCAACCCTCTCCCTGGGCAGCCTGTTCCAGTGCCTGACTGCTCTTTCTATGAAGAAATCTCTTCTAATGCCAAGTCTAACCTTCTCCTGTCATAGTTAGAACCCAGTCCCTCTTATTCTATCACTAACTGCTTGTGGGAAGAGATAGCACCAACTTCTCTGCAACATCACCTCAGATAGTTGTAGAGAGTGATGAGGTCTCCTTTCTGCCTCCTCTTCTTCAAACTTCAAAGCCTCAACTCTTTCAATTGTTCCTCATAAGATTTACTCTCCAGGCCCTTCNCTTCAGAGCCCCAACTCTTTCAAAACTCTCCAGGCCCTTCACCAGCTTTGCTGCCCGCCCCTGCACTTGCTCCAGCAGCTCGATATCTCTCTCTTGTACTGAGGAGCCCAGAACTGGCCCCAGTACTCAAGATGTGTCCTCACCAGTGCCCAGTCCAGGGGGATGGTCACCTCCCTGCTCCTGCTGGTCACACTATTTCTGATCCAACCCAGGATGCCATCGGCTTCCTTGGCCACCTGGGCACACTGCTGGCTCCTAACTCAACTCCTGTTGATCAGAACCCCCAGGTCCCTGTCTGAATGCAGCTAAGGGGAAATCTCACTCAAACTTCAATATTTTTAGACAGATTCTGCTCCTTTTTTCTAACTCAACTGGTTTTAAAGGGAATTACTAGGGCGTTGAAAGAAATCAAAGACTAAAGGCATGAGTTTACCTTATTCACTCTTCCTCGCCGTGGTCTCAGCCGTACTGACGGTGGGACATGGTCCTCCTTCACATCAGGCTTTCAGCAGAGGCAATTTGGGTGGTTTTTACTCTTCTAATTGCCAGGGACTCCTAAACTTTCCCAACCAGAGAGATTAACCTGCAGTGTTTAAAAGTAACCGGTTAGGCGAGTGCCAGCAGCTCATCACTTCCCTTAAATCCATCCTTCAAGATATTAGACGAGCGTTACCACCTCAAAAGAGAGATAAGAAAGGAGTTGGGTTTTCACACCCTGGTTCCCACCAGTATAAGAGGGATTTGCCTGAAGATTCCATGCACTGAGATCCTGGTGGAAGCCTCAGGCTTCAGAGAATCCAGAATTCAAGGAAATCAGGCAGTCTGTACTTGCTGCATGGCCACAACTTCTCTGAGCAGGAGCACAAGTACTCCATGTGCTGCAGAGCACTGGACTTGAAGTAGTGCTTGAGTAAATCTCCTGTAAACTGCGAGCGCTTACATGCACAATTACCTCATGGCAATTCAGCCCCCAGAGCTCCTCATTTCAGTTCAGCACAGCTTGTCCTGCAGGAAAAAACTGCTTGTAAAAGCTACTCCACGTGATAGTATCTTGGCCAGCTCAGGCTCTTAAGAGGAAAATGCCCAAAACACAGGTTTTCTTTCTTTTCTACATCCTCTGTTATCTGTCAACTCTTGAAACGGCCATTATTCTCTCACACAGAAATTAGCTGGGCAGAGAGAGATGGAGTGAGGGACAGCAAGGGTCAGGGGAGAGTCTGGCATCTGGGCAAGAACAACCCCAGGGACCAGGATAGGTTGGGGACTGACCTGTTGGAGAGCAGGGGAGGAGAAAGGGCCCTGGGGGTCCTAGTGGCCACCAGGATGACTCTGAGCCAGCAGTGTGCTCTGGTGTCCAAGAAGGCCAACAGCATCCTGGGGGGGATCAGAAGGGGGGTGGTTAGCAGATCGAGNCATGTCTATAAATATGCAAGGGGTGCGTGTCTGGAACCAGGCTCTTCTGAAGGCCATCTGGTGCTAGGACAAAGGGTAGTGGGTGCCAGCTGGAACAGAGGAGCTTCCATCTCAATATCAGCAAGAACTCCTTTCCAGGGAGGGTCCCGGAGCACTGGACCAGGCTGCCTGGGGGAGTTGTGGAGTCTCCTTCTCTGGAGATGTTCCAGACCCGCCTGGCTGTGTTCCTGTGCCACTGGGTCTGGGTGATCCTGCTGTGGCAGGGGGATTGGACTGGACGATCTTTCCAGGTCTCTTCTGATCCCTAATGATTCTATGATCCTATGATCCTCCTTTCCTTTCTCCCCCCATTACTGGTTCAGGTAGACATGGACAGGTAGCTCTGCATCTCCTGTATGCCTGGATGTGGCTCCAGTCCCCATGCTATCAAACCTAGGCAGTGATTAATGTCACCACATGGGTCACACGTTCAGCTGGAAATAAGAAATCTCTGGATCTTTTCCTACCAGAGCAAAGTGGATTTTTATTAGTAGCTCCCCAGTGCTTCCATTTAGCACCTGATCTGCACAGACAGAGGAAAACACAACATTGTGTTTGGAATGAAAAAGAAATACTCATATAGTGTTGCAAATCCTTATTTGCCTACTAGATTATTAAGATGATGCCATTTTCCAAGACAGAAACAGAGCTCCTGGCTGGAGGGTCTGGAGAACAGGACATTATTTGCTTTGAGCTGTCTGTGACTTGTCTGGAACAACAAAGCTCAAGCTGCAGGGTAAGGGCTTGTGGCTCTTGTGTGCCAGCATTGGAGTCCTTCTCTGACCAGGTGTCTCCACCTAGAGCATTAACAGCATCTGTTGGTGTTGAGTTTGATAGTAAATAGTAGGAAACTTTATATAAGGCACCATCATCTCAGGTAGTTTCATGTTAACCACAGGGATTGGACCCTTTTACTCCAAGAAAAACCTCAGCTTCACCTACTGGCTTGCAAAATTCCCTGGGATCTGCTTGTGACCAGGTGCACACAGAAATGCAATGCTCTATCCATTAGGGTTGATGTATAGGGCCATGAGGGTGCTCGGAGGGCTGGAGCACCTATCCTACAGGGACAGGCTGAGACAGTTGGGGCTGTTCAGCCTGGAGAAGAGGACACTCATGGGGGAGATCTTAGAGCAGCCTTCCAGTCCCTGAAGGGGGCTACAGGAAAGCTGGGGAGGGGCTGTTTGCAAGGGCTTGGAGTGGTAGGAGCAGGGGGAATGGTTTCCAGCTGGAAGAGGGGAGGTTTAGACTGGAAGTCAGGAGGAAGTTCTTAACCAGGAGGGTGCTGAGACACTGGACCAGGTTGCCCAGGGAGGTTGTGGCTGCCCCCTCCCTGGCAGTGTTCAAGGGCAGATTGGCTGGGGCCTTGAGCACCCTGGTCTGGTGGGGGGGTGTCCCTGCTCATGGCAGGGGGGTTGGAACTGGATGATCTTTGAGGTCCCTTCCAGCCTGAACCATTCTAGGAATCTATGAATCATAGATGTGTGGATTGATATCCAACATCACATGGACTGATGAGAGAGAAAAACTTGGTGCTGGCTGTGTCACATTCACAGGGAAGTTTGCACTGAAACCACAGGATCATAGTTCAGGTTGGAAAAGACTTTAAGATCATCCAATTCCAGCCGTGGAGCCTCAAAATCCTCCCAAATGGATTCCCCAAACCATTTGGAACAGAAGTAGGCATAAATAGTATCAGGAAACAAAGAATGGGGAGAGGATAAGAGAAAGAGACTGGGGCTGAGTGAAATCAAAGCTTAAATATCTCAGGATTTTCTTCTTCATTATTACCTGTTCCGTTCAGAGAATCTTAGAATGAGAACTCCAGAAGCACCAACTGGACTGATAGGGGGTCATACACCTGTACAATACAAAACACCAGCCATGAAAACAGAAAGGGTGGCATCTGGCTCCAACCCCTCCCCTCAGTTTTGAATTAATTAAAAAAAGAAATGAAAGAAAAAGAGTTTTTCAACAAAATATTGAGTTTAAAATAATAAAACTTGGTGTCTGTGTGACCCTTAAAACTTGTTTTAACAAGAAAGATTGCAGCTTAGGTCGTGCCTACCAGCACACGGAGCCTATTGACTTTGCAGCAGAGCTTTTGGCTTAATAGAGTGAAGACTGCGTTAGGGATTGTTATCATGACATCTCCCTCTGCAAGATGAAAGTGCAGCCACAGCTATTATTGAAATAACATCATTTGCCAGTGAGATGAACTAGGATAACGAGTTGATGAGGCATTTGTATGAAGAGCAATGTTTCATTATTAGCAGTAAAATATATGAAGGGCTTCGCAACGGGCTTCACGGCGACTTGGGCATGACTGTCTGCTTGATTTCCCTGTTCTGGGCTGATGAAAAGGAACAGCAGTTGTGCTGTGGCTGTGGAGCACTAAGCAAATCCCATTCTCATAACAGCTTCTGCAGCACTTGGCTGTCGGAGAGGAGTAGCAAACCCCAGCAGTGCCATCATCAGAAACCTTCATCCAGTCGCTCTTCTCTGCTTGGCAACCGCCTGTGTTCTCAGTGCCGACTGCCTGTGTCCTCGGTGCCGACTGCCTGCACCCTTGCAGGGTTTCTGGAGGATACCAGCTGATTCCATGGCTAATTTACTTTTTTAATAAAACCAAAATCCACAGCCAGCATAACACTGGACGCTCTTGATTACTCCGAAGCAAAACATGCTGCACAAGGGACACGGAGCAGAGGGGTTGGTTCAGCAGCTGGGAAGCCCTCAGTCCTTCTCTTTTGGCTGCAGATGGTGATTATGATGATTCCATTCACAGAATCATAGAATCATCGGGGATTGGAAGGAACCTGGAAAGATCATCCAGTCCAATGCCCCTGCCACAGCAGGACACCCTGACCAGGTCCAGGCGGGTCTGGAACATCTCCAGAAAAGGAGACTCCTCAAACCCCCAGGCAGCCCCCTCCAGTGCCCTGGGAAGAAGTTACAGAATCAGTCAGGGTTGGAAGGGACCACGGGACCATCGAGTTCCAACGCCCTGCCATGGGCAGGGACACCCCACCCTAGAGCAGGCTGGCCAGAGCCTGATCCAGCCCAGCCTTTAACACCTCCAGGGATGGGGCCCCAAGCACTCCCCTGGGCAACCCATTCCAGGCTCTGCCCACTCTCACAGTGAAGAACTCTCACAGTGTTATGAGGAGAGATTGAAAGATCTGGGACTCTTCAGTTTGGAGAGGTGAAGGTTATGATGTGACCTACTCACTGTCTATAAATCCATGAGGGCTGGGTGTCCAGAAGAAAGAGACAATCTCTTTTCACTTACACCCTGTCACAGGACAAGGGGCACTGGGTGTGAGCTGGAGCACAGGAAGTTCCATCTTGATACAAGAAAAAGGGTGACAGAGCACTGGAAGGGGCTGCCCAGGGAGATTGTGGAGTCTCCTTCTGTGGAGACTTTCAAGACCCCTCTGGATGGTTCCTGTGTGACCTGCCCTAGGTCCTATGATCCTGCTTGAGCAGGGAGGTTGGACTCAATGCTCCCTGGAGGTCCCTTCCAGCCCCGAATGATCTGTGTGTCTGTGTAATTCTGACTGTCATCTGCCAGACTGCTCTGGTCCCCATATTAAAAACCTAATTAAAAGGCAAAAGACATTCCCAGTGTAAAACTCAGTGGCCAATAAATTCAGATTGACAGCGAAAGAGCATTAAAGCTCAGGTACTGCATGTTAATTAACCCTGTGTGGAACCAGCTAGAGTGCATAAAATGGGCTTCAAAACATGGGTTCAGATGAAAAACAAGCATCCCCTATAGGCACTTCTGACTCCTATTGTTCATCCTTAAAGGGAAACTTCATCTAGATCCACTCTTCTCTCCATAAAAGACTTTTTAGAGAAAATAAAAGGTAAATGGGAGCAAGTCTGTCTTTGCATGTTTATTCACATCTGTCAGCTGACACTGAACTCGTGAAATCAGAGGGGAAATGATGCAACATGCTGTACATGATGAAACATAATTCAGTGATTTAGAAGGGATTATTGGAGGTTTTACTCAGAAAGAGTGAAAAACAGAGAGAGGAAAGAGAAGAGGGAGAAAGGAGGAAAAAAAAGAGCTGAAAAGAGTAAAAAAGACAGAAAAAAGCAAAAAAGGTTAAGAAAACAATGAGAGAAAAGAGAGAACAAAGAGAAAAAGCAATGAGAAAAAAGAGAAGCGAGGAAAAGGAGAAGAGAGGAAAAAGAGAAGAGAGAAAAGAAGTTAAGAGAAAAATGAGAAAGAAGAGAGGGAAAAGGGAAGAGAGGAAAGAGAGAAGAGAGAAACAATGAGAGGAGAAAAAAGGAGAGAGAAAAAAGGGAAGAGAAAAATAAGTTAAGAGAAAGGCAATGAAAGAAAACAGAAGAGAGGAAAAATAATGAGAGAAAGGAGATGAGAGGAAAAAGGAAAGAGAGGAAAAAAGTCAAGAGAAAATGAGAGCAAAAATAGATGAAAAAGAATGAGAGAAAAGAGACAAAATGAAAAAGAGAATAGAGAAACGAGAAAAGAGAAGAGAGGAAAAAGAGAAGAGAAAAATGATGACAGAAAAGAGAGAAAAGAGAAAAATGTTAAGAGAAAATGAGAGAAAACGAGAGAGAAGAGAGGGAAAAGGGAAGAGAGATAATGAGAGAAGAAAGGAAAAATAGAAGAGAGGAAAAAGAGAGAGAGGAAAAAGAGAGAGGAGAAAGAGAGAGGAGAAAGAGAGAGGAGAAAGAGAGAGGAGAAAGAGAGAGGAGAAAGAGAGAGGAGAAAGAGAGAGGAGAAAGAGAGAGGAGAAAAAGAGAGGAGAAAGAGAGAGGAGAAAGAGAAGAGGGGGAAAAGAGAGGAGAAAGAGGAGAGGAAAAAGAGAAGATAAAAATGACGAGAGAAAAAAGTTAAGAGAAAAAATATGAGAGAAAAACCATGAGAGGAAAAAAAGAGGATAGAGAAAAGAGAAGACTTCTCCAGTCTAGGGGAACCTCAAAAGATGCTTCCACAGTTGCAGGGAAAAAGCAGCCCATGGGTTTCCCTGTATAGGAAACTCTCCATGCAAGAATAAAATAGTAGCCCCCTCTCCCACTAGTCCAAACATTGGGAGCAAACTTAGACACCTGTAGGTTTTCATAGTCACCAAACCAAGTCAAAACCCTTCAACATCAGCTGCTTCTTTGTCGCTTTCCAAAGGGAATAGCTATCACTGATTAAAGGTCATGGGAAACCACAACGTGCAGAAGGTAGGATATCCATCATATATCCCAGGACGTGCAGCTCTAGCTCTGTTTCTTGGCTCACAACGAATGAACAAAGGGCAATGGATTCCCCAGAACCTTCCATGGGACACAGGGCTGGAAAACCAGCAGGATTGTAAAGAAAGGATGCAGTGACCCACAGAGCTGGAAGTGGTGAGGAGGGTAAGGAGTGATTTAACACTTCTTAACCCCATGCAAGGGGTCAGGTTTAGGCAAAAATCTGTTGGACAAGCAAGAGCTGCAGAGAAAGCATTTTGATCCAATTAAAGCTCCAGACTCGCCTGGACTTGGTCTGGGTGATCCTGCTGTGGCAGGGGGATTGGACTGGATGATCTTTCCAGGTCCCTTCCATTCCCTGATGATTCCATGATTCTGTGAAGTTTTTAATGGTTCAAGACAGTTAATTATCAATCCAGGATCTACCCTGCACTAATTGAGCTATTGACTTAGTAAACATGTTTAAGTAAGGTCGTCAACATATGCCACAAACCTCAAAATAACCCAACAGCAGAGCTGCAACAACTAGAAACAGCGATTACAGACGGAGAAGCGCATGAGACTCGGGTGTGTTTGAGATTCAAAGCCATGATGGCAGCTACCTCACCTCCAGAAACCTACCCAAATAGCTGGAATACAATTTAAAAAAGGTGGAAAACGTGGTGTTTACCAATTGCCATCCCACATTTCAGAGACTTCCTAGAGCCTTAGCACTGCTGAACAGAACCCCAGTGTGGTCTTGTTCCCAGTGAGGTCCCTAACACAGCAAGGAGCTGTGGCTCTACCACTTGAACTAACCAGGCTCATTACTTCAGCATCATTTCTTAGGGCTGCTTTCTGAACCCTGCAGATTTGCATTCACTGTTTGCACCTCTTTACCTGAAATACTCTGTGCAAACTGACAGAGCTGAGGTAGACTCAGTCCTGGCAGTGTGTCTAATAAGCTATTTCTGCTCAGCCAGTCACCTCGCTTCGCGGGGGATTTTGTTTCCCCCCGTCGAGGTGGATGCACTTGTGTGCATCTGATGTTTCTCTTGGAACAAGCTGCTCAGAGAATGTCACAGCCACTAAAAAATGTCAAGGACATACTTATGTCTAAGTTGAAAATCTCTTCATTAGAATGAAAGATTGGCTCCAGTTTGAGCAAACGGCATAATTGGCTGCCTCTGTGTAAACCCTCACTCTTTAAGACAAGCACAGTCCTCCTAGTGTCCCAAACGTAGATCCCAGCGACCGTGAAGGTGACTCTGGTACTTCAGGCAAACTAATATTGGCTGACTTCATGCTGGCAGGTTTCCATCTCCATAATAAAGTTCACTAATCAAGGGCATGTGAGCTTTTTGGTTGGATCACAATGTAGGGAGCTGACTTTGTTCCACAGTGAAAGAAGAGGAGCCCTACAGGGCAGGACGATTCATTTCTGTCTTTAACCTCAGGTGAAAAATCCTTCTGAGGTTTTTTTTTCTCTCCAGGCTCAGAGTTAAAAATGATGCAAATTTAATTTTTAATCTCCTGACATCAGAGCAATTCAAAACATCTTTGTTTCCTGAAGGAGATGGGGCATGACAAGCTACACCAAACAGGCATAGACTGTCAAATCTACATGTTCACAAGTGAGTCCCACTCTTAGAGACACCACAGGATTGATTGGAATCTAGACCTGGAGACATCAGAGTCACAGACTGGTAGGGATTGGAAGGCACCTCGAAAGGTCATCCAGTTCAATCCCCCTGCCACAGCAGGATCCCCTAGATCCAGTCACACAGGAACAGCTCAGAGGCTGAACAACCCCCTCTACCAAACCAGCAGCACTTCAAGAAGAATCAGGTGGGAACAGACACTGCCGCAGCATGACTGCGCTGAGCAGCAGTATCGATAGCTCAGAACAAAGGGAAAATGAGAGAATATTTAAATCAGGAAGGGCCCAGCGAGGCATGTAATTGAGAGAAAACCTCCGGTGAGTGGCCGCTGCGCTGGTGGCAGGAAAGGGCATCGTTTTAATGATTTACACCAACGAGAAAAGACAACTTCATAATTGCTGGGGTAAAAAGCTGGAAAGGTGTTTTCAGAAAAGCACTGGAGTCTGATGATTAAAATGGCAGAGAGAACCCGTTTTTGCCTGGGTTCTTGGAGCATAGAAAGTGGGAAATAATTCCTGGGGAAAGTTAAGATGTTCGTGTTTGGTTTTTGAAACAAAGCCTGCTCACAGAGTCACAGTCTATGTCAGCATCTGGGAGTGCAGAGAGCTCTACTTAAGGGCTTGGTGATTCACAGATCCATTCTAGACTGGTTCAGGTTGGAAGGGACCTCAAAGATCATCCAGTTCCAACCCCCCTGCCATGAGCAGGGACACCCCCCACTAGACCAGGGTGCTCAAGGCCCCAGCCAATTCCAGGGAGCTGGGGGGCAGCCACAACCTCCCTGGGCAACCTGGTCCAGTGTCTCAGCACCCTCATCATAAAGAGCTTCCTCCTGACTCCCACTCTAAACCTCCCCTCTTCCAGCTGGAAACCATTCCTCTTGCTCCTACCATTCCAAGCCCTTGCAAGCAGCCCCTCCCCTGCTTTCCTGTAGCCCCCTTCAGGTACTGGAAGGCTGCTCTAAGATCTCCTGAGTCTCCTCCAGGCTGAACAGCCCAACTCTCTCAGCCTGTCCCCATGTGGAAGGAGAGGTGCTCCATCCTTCCACTCATCCTCGTGGCCCTCCTCTGGACACCTTCCAACAGTTTCTTTTACCTTTCAAGTTCACTTTACCTTTCAAGTCCTTCCAAGGCTGAAAGATTACAATGACAAGAGCAATTCTACCTAACCCCAATAAAAGAATTGTTCTACCTAGAGCGAATCTGACAATGCTTCCAAGAAATCCTTTGCAGAGCTCAAAGCTAGGAGTTTCTTTGCCACAAGGTTGGTAGCTGGCTGGCTGCCATGCGGTTGATCACGCACCGATGGAGGAATAAGATCCAGTATTCTGAGAAAGACTCGCCCTCTCTATCTGCTCGTCTCAGAATGGTCCTGTTCTGAGCCTTGCAATGCACTAAGAGCAATGAAAAGTGGGTGCTCAGCCCCTTAGTCCTCCATACAAACACGTGGGAAATCTTTCTAGAACCCATCAGCTCTGCACAGCTGTGGGCTCTGCTTGGAAACAAATCCACTTCACTGCTTCACAACACTGCAAGCTATCGAAGGGCTGAGTGAAGAGTGAAGCCCTTCTCTGAAGTTCTTAGCCAAGAAATGTCTTATGAACAAAATGTTGACTCAGATACATCATTTCTTACAGCTAATCACAGAATCACTCTGGTTGGAAAAGCCCCTTGGGATCATCAGTCCAACCAACAACTCTCTGTACAAAGTTCACCCTTAAACCAGGTGCCTCAACACAACATAGAATCATGAGGGATCGGAAGGCACCTTGGAAGATCATCCAGTCCAATCCCCCTGCCACAGCAGGATCACCCAGACCAAGTCCAGGCAGGTTTCAGATGTCTCCAGAGAAGGAGACTCCACAACCCCCCACAGGCAGCCCCCTGCAGTGCCCCATCACCCTCACTGGGAATGAGTTATAAAATCACAGAATCAGCCAGGGTTGGAAGGGACCACAGGATCAACCAGTTCCAACCCCCCTCCCATGGGTAGGGACACCCCACCCTAGAGCAGGCTGGCCAGAGCCTCTTCCAGCCCAGCCTTAAACACCTCAACCACCTCCCTGGGCAACCCATTCCAGGCTCTCCCCACTCCTCACATCAAGTCTCAATCTCCCCATCTCCAGCTTTGCTCCATTCCCCCTAGTCCCATCACCACCTGAGATCCTTAAAAGCCCCTCCTCAGTAAACGTTTATACCTGCTCCTGAGAAAGCTGTCTTCTGAAACGTGAACAAAACTTACTCTGAAAGAAGAGAAACACTCAAACTATGAGAAAAGTTGCTATTCAGATACTTTTTCTGCTCTTATTTGCCTGGAGTGGGTGGTAGGGGCAGCAAATGGAGACCATGCTCATGGAGAGGCATCTTCTTGCCTTGTTTACGACTTTTGGATACCCTTATGCTGACTCGATGGTTTATTACAGCCAGCAAATAAACCCTGAGCCACGCAGGAGCCAATACTGAGCTCTGCGGGGACAATAAACTGCTTCCCGGGGATCCTTGAAGATCCAGAAGAGATGGCTCACGTGGCGAGCGAGTTTGACAGCAGAGATAAAACAGGAACAGTTAGTAGCTGGGAACCTGAGGTCTATGCTAATGACATGTCAAAAGTAGAGTAAGGTTTTCCCTGCAGGTGGGCAGGGGATGAAACATTCTAAAATAGCCAGGATTTGGGGCTTCTCCTCGTTCCTGTCTTGATGCTCCTGTGGCATCAATTTTTCACAAGAAGAACGGGGCAGAAGCAAAGTCAGATGACAGCCCTTAGTCTCTTTGACAGCTCTCTGTACATCTGTGCTTGAGGGAAGAAATATTCCCTATCACTGTCCTGGCCAGCCTGTTTGAGTGACTGATATCCCGGTATTCCAGCTGATTCCCTACTTAACTGACTTTTAAATGAAGTTTTTAATAGCAAAAAACTCAACCACTGTGAGGATGCTGAGGCCCTGGACAGGTTGTCCAGGGAGATTCTGCCTGCTCCATCCCTGGCAGTGTCCAAGGACAGGTTGCATGGGGCTCTGGGCAACCTGGGCTGGTGAGAGGTGTCACTGCCCATGGCAGGGGGCATTGGGACTGGGTGATCCCTGAACTCCCATCCAACCCAACCCAGCCTGTGATTCTATGAAGTGTGAAGGAATTGGAAGGTGTTTATTAGTTCCTATATCGACACTTTCCAATCCCTATCCCTTGCTGCAGGTACCCACTCACACTGCTCCTTGCAGGGCATCTCCTGGGTTACTGAAAGATGTCAATTTAGGTCAAGCTGAAAATGAGTTTAAAACAAGTTGCAAATGGAGCTGCATGCTCTGATAAAGTGTCACAAACTTCTTCTTTCACCTCAGTTTTCCAGCCACTCGGATGTGGTTATTAATTGATCTCTTTCTCTGGCCTTTTATAAAACTTGGCTCTATTGTGTGCCTGCAAGAATAGTTCTTAGAATAATTTCCAATTGCTTTTCACTGGAAACCAGGCTCTGATTAATTACCAATTGCTTTACATAATTTACTGGACTGCGGATTTGTTTTATGACAATTAACTTCTCTTCAAACAGATGGATGCTAATATACCTGAAGATGATGAAGTAGAGCAGCTCCCTGATGAGGAAAGGCTGAGGGAGCTGGGTCTCTTGAGCTGGGAGAAAAGGAGGCTGAGGGGGGACCTCATTCCTGTCTATAAATCTGTGAGGGGTGGGTGTCAGGAGGATGGAGCCAGGCTCTGCTCAAGGGCATCTGGGGATAGGACAAGGGGCACTGGGTGCAAGCTGGAACAGAGGAGGTTCCCTATAAATCAGCAGGACCTTCTTCCCAGGGAGGGTCCCGGAGCACAGGAACAGGCTGCCCAGGGGGGTTGTGAAGTCTCCTTCCTTCTCTGGAGATGTTCCAGACCTGCCTGCCACAGCAGGATCACGCAGACCAAGTCGCACAGGAACACATTCAGGTGGGTCCATCCTCCTGACACCCACCCCTCACATCTTTATAGACATGAATGGGGTCACCCCTCAGCCTCCTCTTCTCCAGTCTAAACAGACCTAGCTCCCTCAGCCTTTCCTCATCAGGGAGCTGCTCTCCTTCCTCCATCATCTTCCTTGCTCTATGCTGGACACCCTCCAGCAGCTCTGTGTCCTTCTGGAACTGAGGGGCCCAGAACTGGACACAATACACCAGATGCAGTCTCACCAGTGCTGAGTAGAGGGGGAGAAGACCCTCTCTCGATCTGCTAACCCCTTTCTGATCCCCCCCAGGATGCAGAGCACATTGCTAGCTCAGAATCATCCTGCTGGCCACTAGGACCCCCCGGTCCTCAAGTACCTGAGCACTCATGCACCCACTTGGGTGTCTAAACACCCCAGAAGTGCAAAGTTAGTGCTCAATCCTGCCAGTAGTGCTGTGCTGTGTCTCAGGGGTATCCCTGCAATCTCCAGGTAAATGCTTGTAGCATCCTTGTTGCTTGTGACTGACCTAGAAGAGTCATGATGAAGGTTCATCTACCCAGGTGATAAGCTACACACTCCATTTTTACAGTATTCAGATCTATTGCTGCCCAGCTGCCAAAGAGTTGGCCCTTCCAGGCACCTCTGCTTGCAGAAGCCTGATACGACAGGGACACACCAGCAGGTTCCTGATGGAAAGCAGCAAGTACACTGGCTGCCACTCATAGCTCTTTCTCTTCCCTCCAGTGAACACAGAGCATCCTTCACAGAGCACTGCAACACCAGCTGAGCAGATAGATGGATAAAAACAGCCCAGCACTTCAATGCTCTGCTGAACTGAGTCTTGACAATGCCCTCGGACCACCCATAGCTGCCTCTGCAGTGCATCTGTTTGCTTTCAAGGATGCAGATGTAATAAACGCCCAATCTGCCTTGCACCACAGCATCTCAGGCACTTCACTACTTTAGTCTTAATAATACTCAGACCTTGCTATTTACAGCTCTGCAAGCTTTTCCTAAGGCACTGAGGCCTCTGTGTTGATACTCTCCCTTTATTCTTTCCATCTTACTTTACTGTTACTGCTGCGTTCATAGCCCTGCACTCGCAAACTCTTGATGCTGTGGTAACGGCAGGCTCTCCTGTTCAAGGTCCATGGGCATGACTGTCCCTTTTCTAAGATTAACTTTACATATAAGTAGAATTTATTGGAAAGGACCTTCAAAATCATCAAACCCAACCAGTAACCCACGTGTCCCAACCCACTGCTAAACCCTGTCCCTGAGCTCCGGATCTTTGTGACTCTGCAACACATCCAGGGATGGCAATTCAACACTCTCCCTGGGCAGCCTGTGCCAATGCATACCTGTCTAATATCTCTCTCCCTCCCTTTCTCTCTCTCCCCCTGCATTTTAATATATATATATATGGATTTCTAAACAACACAAAGCACAGTGCACAGAGGAGCAGGTCACTCATGTTCAGGTGACACCAGAGCCAAGAAATGAGGAGGTAAAAGGACTCAAATCATCTTTCACCTTGGCACACACTTCACAGTCTCCACCATGAAAACAACTCTAGTCAGTCCACAGACTTGAAAGCTCAAAAGTGGGCTAAAACCACAGTGAGGAGTGTCCTAACATGGAGACAGCACCAGGAACAATAGTAAGGTCTTAACATAGCGATAACCTTAGAATCACAGAATCATTAGGGATTGGAAGGGACTTTGAAGGATCATCCAGTCCAACCCCCCTGTCATAGCAGACCAAGTTACACAGGAGCACATTCAGGCGAGTCTAGAACATCTCCAGAGAAGGAGACTCCACAACCCCCCTGGGCAGCCTGTGTTCCAATGCTCTGGTACCCTCCCTGGGAAGAAGTTCCTGCTGATATTGATAGGGAATCTCCTCTGTTCCAGCTTGCACCCATTGCCCCTTGTCCTAGAACCAGATGACCTTGAGAAGAGCCTGGCTCCATCCTCCTGACACCCACCCCTCACAGATTTATAGACATTAACCTTGCTGACATTCATAGGAGCAGCCTACTACACACAGCTGGAAAGGCTCATGGCAGCACCCTACCTACAAGCTTTACCCCCCCACACCATCAAATTAAAATAATTTCAGTTGAAAATTAAGCTGGCTGAAAAGTCTGGTAATATTTTGCCACTTTGATGGTTTGAGAGGACAGAAGATAAAGCTAACAGAAGAATCCACTACCCACAAGGTCTTTCTGAAAAAAAGAAAGCAGCTGAAAAACAGAGCACTTGGATAGGGTTTCATTAATAGGCTCCAGAGCAGCCAGTCATCTACGAAGCATATAGGATCCTTTCAGGTTTTTCCTTTGTCTGAGGGGAAAGCAAAGAGCCCAGACTCGTGCTGCAGGTAAATGAGGTAAATGATGCTTCATCCTAGATGCCTAAAAAAGCGAAGCAATTTTAGGTTAGATTTCTGTACCATCCCTCTCTGTGGGAAAGGCCATATTGTACCGCATCCTTCCCTGCCCCCTGTAGCATTTCATAAATCCTTCTCTGCAGGGAACCGTATGTTTCAGCTCTTACATTCCAAACCCTCTCAAACTGCTATAAATTTTCAACTCCATCACGATAAACCCCCTCTTCACTATTCCTTTCCACACAGCGCTGTTTCTCTGCTCTAAACATCATGTTTCAGCGATGACAGAACTCACATGATCATTACAATCGTGTGAGGAGGATCATTTCATAGCTTTGTTTCCTAAAGGCTTGCAAAAATCAAGCCAAACCCACACGATCCAAAAGGCAATTGCACAGCAAATGCTCTCCCCAAAATATTCATGGAAGCTCCTAGCATTTGCTGGAATATTAAGACTCGCTGGAAAACGTGGTGTCATGCAGGAACACAAATACAGGTGTGTGTCTGCGAGAGATTATAGGTTTAAAATACAAATGAATTCAAGGAAACCTTTGGCAGAAGCACATACCAACCATCTTTTCAGCATCTTGGCGCTGCTCCATCCAGCCTGACCTGGAATGCTTCCAGGATATCCTTAAGGCTGCAGTCTCATGGGACTTGTATTGCCTTAGTCTTGTCTTTCTATTCTTTAAAACAAATTAACAACCCCAAAAAAAAACCCAAAAGAAAAGCAAACCCAGCCCAAAATTAAACACAAAAAAACCCAAAACCCCATGGAAATCATCCACAGAAACTAACAAAATCCCTCAATCGTTTACCTGAAGTCGTGCAAGTTGGTCTGGGTGATCCTGCTGTGGCAGGGGGATTGGACTGGATGATCTTTCGGGGTCCTTTCTGATCCCTAGTGATTCCATGATTCTGTGAAAAGGATATTGACTGCTGATGGATAGGACACAGTGTCACCTCACCTCCTTTTCTGCCCCTTAGTCTGAACCCCTATTCATCACTTTCTGACAGTCACCTTCATCCCATCAATCAAATACAGGGACATAACAATTATTCACTCACTAGTAGCTCTCTGAATTGGGCTACGAGCCCAATGCCTTGTCTATGGGGAGCTGAATGATCATTGCACCTCTGATTAAATCATAGAATCATCAGGGATTGAAGGGACCTCAAAAGATCATCCAGTCCAATCCCCCTGCCACAGCAGGATCACCCAGACCGAGTCACACAGGAACACAGCCAGGTGGGTCTGGAACGTCTCCAGAGAAGGAGACTCCACAACCCCCCTGGGCAGTCTGTTCCAGTGCTCGGGGACCCTCCCTGGGAAGAAGTTCCTTCTGATATTGATAAGGAACCTCCTATGTTCCAGGTGGCACCCAGTACCCCTTGTCCTATCACCAGATGACCTTGAGAAGAGCCTGGCTCCATCCTCCTGACACCCACCCCTCACAGATTTATAGATAACTTCTGCAACAACTCAGCTTTCAAAACATTTTCAAGAAATCCTGTCCTCTTGGGTTCCTTTGCCTGTTGCTTCTCTTTCTTGCCTTTTCCTGACCTGTACCGTTCCCACGTATTGAAAAGAGAGCACACACAGCCACGGTCTGCACAGAAGTCCAGAAGTAGCCTGTGGTGCATTAAAACCTCTATTTTCAGGTCCTCTAACCAGTCTTGGGTTTCCCTGAGAGCACACCTTTACAAAGCCCCAGAGACACCTTTACAAAGCAGTGACCTCAGGATAGCAGGGTTGGGTTTCTTTCACGCGTGGAGACCAGTTTATTAGCCATCTCCATTCCCAGCGCATTGGCTTGATTTGCTGAGGTAAACCAGCCAAGAGTAAAATCGAATTATTTAAGGAAGATTATAGGATAATAAGGTAGTCAGCATTTGTATAATGATCTCTGTAATGTGCAAGAGATTGCAGGCGCTGGTTTATTGCAGGAAATACAGCAACGTGCCAGCGAGCGCACTGACTCGGATTTTTCTAGTGCTGCTCATAGTTGTCTCTTTCACAGAACCATTCAGGTTGGAAAAGACCCTTTGGATCATTGAGTCCAATCATTAACCCTACTCTACAAGTTCACCCCTAAACTCTATCCTCTAACACCACAGCTAAGTGACTCTGGAACACAGCCAGGGATCCCACTGGCCTCAGCCCATCGCTCCAGCCTGTCCAAATCCCTCTGCAGTGCCTCCCTACCTTCAAGCAGATGGAAACTGCTGCCTCACTTGGCATCACCTGCAAATTTACTGAGGGTGCATTTGATCCCCTCATCCAGGTCATTGATAAAGGTGTCAAACAGGATCGGTCCCAACACTGAGCCCTGACCATGGAGATGTATTTTGTCTCTCTGCAGGACTTCATGGAACAGCTTTGGAATTACCCAGAGGAAAATCATTAGTAAAATGAAATGTGTAAGTGAGTTTAAAATGCAGTGTTCACCTTGGTTGACCTTGTCAGGCTGGACTCGTGGAAAAAGAATCTTGGATCAGAGCTATAAAATCAATTCTTGCATAGATTTTTTTATCAGTTGACTCATGGGTCACTGTCAATTTTACTCCTTAAAAGGAGGCCAAATAAAACCTCACAGAAAGTTGACACTAAGCACCTCAAGAAAAGATTCCCATTCCACCACCTGATTGCCCCCAGAGACATCAAAACTGGTCTGTTCTCATTGTTTCCAGAGGTCCTTCCCAACAGACCCATTCACACCCAGACCGCACCGTTAGGACTCTTTAATATTGAGGGATTTTCACAGCTGAATTTGAAAGCCAAGAGCAAGATACTTTATCCTTCTCCTGAAGTCTTACACAGGAGAATTATGGCACAAGGGTAGTTTTCAACTGGTTTGCTGGTGGAATCCTCCAGACCAAATCTGGGTCTCTTGAGCTTGGAGAAGAGGAGGCTGAGGGGGGACCTCATTCATGTCTATAGATATGTGAGGGGTGGGTGTCAGGAGGATGGAGCCAGGCTCTTCTCAAGGGCATCTGGGGACAGGACAAGGGGCACTGGGTGCCAGCTGGAACAGAGCAGGTTTACTATCAATATCAGCAGGACCTTCTTCCTGGTCAAAAGAATTGAAATTCCTTCTGGTCCTGGTGCCCCTTGTCCTGTCATTGGGTGCCACTGAGTGGAGCCTGGCTCCCTCCCTCCTGGCCCCCACCCTTTTCATCTTGATCAACAGTCATGGGGTCCCCCCTCAGGGTCATTTTTTTCCAAGCTCAAGAGCCCCAGCTCCCTCAGCCTTTCCTCATCAGAGAGATGCTCCCCTCCATTCATCATCAGTGCTATAATGTAATCAGAAGCTACACAACCATTATCAGACAGATCTCAGACTTCACAGGAACTCGAGTGCAGGATTAAAGCTTCCCTGAGAGGACTGGAGTTACTCGTGCAAGAAGGCTTTCCTCTTTTGTGCTCATGGCTTAATTCCCTGATCCCACAGATGAGGAGATATGTATGTCACTGTCTAATCCTTATATCTTGACCTAGACAGTTTTTCTTCATCTGGAAAGTTTTCAGAGCCTGAAAAATGTTTGTCCTAATGAGGTTTTTAAAAATTCAGAGTGTGTGAGCTGATACTCGTGATCATCATCCCTTATTGCAAGTACAAGTACGTTATTACATACAGACATAAACATCTTATTCGTGTACACGTTACATATGTGTGTTACATACATGTGTGCATGTATGTCCATCTATAGGGAGATAGATCCATTTCCCATGTCTTTCTTAGACTTGGGTCATCTTTAAGGCATCATTCTCCCCCTGGACTGGGCACTGGGGAGATCTCCCCTTGAGGACTGGGAGCAGTTCTGGGCCCCTCACTTCAACAAAGAGATTGGGGTAGTGGAGCAGGTCCAGAGGAGCAATGAGGCTGGGGAAGGGAATGGAGGGAAAGGCTGATGAGGACAGGCTAAGGGAGCTGAGGGTGTTTAGCCTGCAGAAGAGGAGACTCAGGGGGGACCTTCTCCCTCTCTCCAGCTCCCTTAAAGGGAGGCTGAAGGCAGGTGGGGGTGAGACTCTTCTCCCAGGCAACTAGTAATAGGATGAGAGGGCAGGGTCTGAAGCTGCCAGGAGAGGGTTAGGTTGGCTGTTAGGAAGCCCTTCCTGATGGAAAGGTGGTTAGTCATTGCAATGGACTGCCCAGGGAGGTAGTGGAGTCCCCATCCCTTGAGATGTTTAAAGAAAAGGCTGGGCATGGCCCTTAGAGCCCTGATCTGGCTGATGGGGTGATGTTAGGTCCTGGGCTGGATGATCTGAGAAGCCTTTTCCAGCCTGAATGATTCTGCGAGCCCTTTTCTCTACTCCTTATACCTCAACTACTGAGCAATTTGCCTCCTTTTTATCTCCACACACCACAGCTTGTACTTCCTTGTATCTTAGAGTCAAACACATCAAAAACCAAGGGTGGATTCAGTGCAGCAGCAACAGAGAATCTATTGAAACCCGCCAGACGCATCATACCTGACACACAGCACAAAACAATTAGGAGATGAGCGATGGCAAGAGCCAACACTGAGTGTTAATAACAAGCTGTGATTCATTGGGCTACAGAAGATGTAAAGTACGGTGCCCACACAGTCAATAAGCAGAGCTAGACAAAGCACAAAGCTAATTTCTAAATAGAATTTTAAACAATCATTATTTATCATTTTGCCAGCCACAGGCTCGAATGTCTTTGAGGCCTGTCTGGAACAACTCGAGGGATCAATCAACAGCTCCCTGTTAAAAATTATTTGCCTTTTGGTTATAAATAACATTTACAAGGATGATTCACGAGGCACAGGAAAACACTCAAGAGCAGAATTTGGGCTCTGAACAACAGAATTTGGGTCCTGAACAACAGCATTTGGTCTTCCTGAACACCAGACTCACACTTTCTCGTCCTCATCTGCTTCCAATTTGCTTGTATTTTTTTTTTAAGATAATTTTTGAGGGATTTTGGATAAAAAGGGAGGTACCTGAGGACTGGAGCAAAGCTGATGTCGCTCCATCCTTCAAGAAGAGTAAGAAAGAAGATCCAGGCAACTGTAGACTAGTCAGTCTCACCTCCACCTCTGGAAACATGATGGGCTTGTTCGTTTGGGATGTCATCTCTAAGAATATTGATGACAAGAAGGTAATCAGAAGTAGGCAGCATGGATTTGCCAGGGGGATGATGGGATAGAGAGTCTCCTCAGCGGGTTTGCTGGTGACATGATAAATGATTCTATAAAACTTTACTAGGTTCCCAACTACCTAATTCATTGACCTGGAACAAGAGGACCATGAGCGTTAGCCGGGAGTCTACTGCAGATGTACACAGATATTTCTACTAAAGCTCCTTCTTACTCCAATGCCAGGAATTACACTGGAAGGGAGAAATCAAAGTGATGTGTGTTAGGCTGGCTACCTCTTCTGGAACAAGAAGCAGTGTCACTCCCATGAGACACAGAATCATCTCAATGAGAAATGGCATCACCGCGTTGAGAAATGACATCACCCCACTGAGAAATGGCATCACCTCAATGAGAAATGGCAGCATCCCATCGAGAAACAGCATCACCCCAACGAGAAACAGCATCACTCCAATGAGAATTGGCATCACCTCATTGAGAAACGGCATCATCCCATTGAGAAACAGCATCATCCAATTGAGAAACAGCATCACCCCAACGAGAAACAGCATCATCCCATCAAGATACAACACCATCCCAATGAGAAACTGCATCACCACATTGACAAACAGCATCACCCCAATGAGAAGCAACATCACCCCACTGAGAAATGGCATCATTCCAATGAGAAACAGCATCACCCCAACAAGAAATGGCATCACCCCAATGAGAGATGGCATCATCCCATTGAGAAGCAGCATCACTCCAACAAGAAATAGCATCATCTAATGAGAAATGGCATCACTCCGATGAGAAATAGCATCATACTCTTGAGAAGCAGAATCACCCCAATCAGAAATCACATCAGCTCAATGAGAAAGTGCATCACCCCAGTGCCATACAGAACCAGAACATCATCTTGGTTGAAAGACACCTTCAAGATCATCAAGTCCAACTGTTAACCCAGCACTAGCAGGTCATACTAAACACTATCTATGACAGAAAAGAACGGCATCCTAAACCCACTAAAATGAGGTTCTTTGCTTCTTTTCATGTAACCTAAACTCTCGCAGGATTTGATTTTAGTGAAGTCGTAGAGCTCAGGAATAAAAAAAGACCCTTGAAATCACTAATGTCAGCACAAGCAGATGGAGGATTTGGATCATGAAACACAATCACAGTGACAATTATGTCAATAATTTGCCAGGCGTCCAAGAACACTGTGTGTGCTCTTTTAAAAATTGATGTTATTTGCTAAAGATATCTGTCTTGAAGATTTAGTGTCATCCCCCAAACGAAGGAATCTGCAGTGCAAGGATTTGCTTGGTTTGCTCTGAAATAAACCGTTTCCTACAAGTTAAAAAAAACCCAAGATGATTTTGAACTAAGCCAAACACATCCTTCTTTCTTCCTTCCTTCCTTCCTTCCTTTCTTCTTACCTTCCTTTCAAAGAAGGAAGGAAGGAAGGGAGGGAGGAAGGGAGGGAAGAAGGGAGAGAGGAATGGAGAGAGGGAAGAAGGGAGAGAGGAAGGGAGGAAGGGAGGAAGGACAGGAAGGGAAAGGAAGGAAGGAAAGGAAGGAAGGAAAGGAAGGAAGGAAAGGAAGGAAGGAAAGGAAGGAAGGAAAGGAAGGAAGGAAAGGAAGGGAGGAAGTAGATACATAAGTAAATAAATAAATAAATAGATATTAGAATCAAAATGATGCTCTAAATCCCTCTACAAAACTCCAATCAAATGGTTCCTTATCTATGAGTGTTCAGGAACCTCAGGAATATTCACTGTACCGTGGTACCTCATTCCAGTCATTTCCCATTGGAAACCCTAGCCTGGTGTGGCCATGTGGATGGAGTTGGATGATTCAGCATTAAGCTCAGCTTACTGCCCTCATTAGTAATTTGCAAGATGTGAATTGAATGCACAGAACTGGAACATAATTCATTTGCTGGGAAAAATAAATGGATAATACAGAAGCATCCTTTGGATGCTCTCACTCTATTGCTTCTCTCCAGCAGCCTGGATTTCCTCCATCTGTGATCTGATGTGCAAAAGCACCAAAGTCCATTCCCAGCGTGTGATCCCATATATCAGGACCCCAGTGATGTGACAGGCTCATTCAATCTGTCTGTGAAAGGCTATTAGAGAGGAAAAATGGTGACTAATTAGCAAAACACTCTGCAACAACAGGAATCTGAAACCAGTTGTAAAGAACTGCTTGGTGAACATCAAGGGAAGGGGCAGCTGTAGTAAATAAATTACAAGAATGAGAGGGACTTGATGATTTTAAAGGCTTCTTCCGATCAAAATTGTTCTGTGAGAGATTCAAGATGATTTTCCAGCTTGGCTATGGATGTCTCAACCAGCTTTGGACACTCTGGATGGACCAATTTGTCTGTGTGCCACACGTTACTAACGACACCTCCGGGGGGACCGTCAAAACAATTCAGCCAGTTCAAATAATTAGGGACACAAGTAAAGGCAGTTTACTACACAGCACCTCTACTACGATGGTTAGCTGCTCCCCAACAGAAAGGAGTCATTCAAAGCCCCGTTCAGGTCCCTGCTTCCGAAATGCAAATAAAACAGGGGGGGAAAGGTGTTAATTTGTCCAGGACTGAGGCAGTCAAGCAGCTCCACAGCAACCCAGTTTTCCTAGGTCCTCATGAGGGGAAAAACCCTGTTTAGCATGAACCTGTACAAAGGATCAAGTCAGTCTTCAGCTGGCTACAACCCTCCGGAGCCAAATATCTGCCTGAGGTCCTTTCCAAAAGCAGCAGCTCTAGATGTGCAGTTGTAACTGCCCATGACTGCTTATAATTTGCTATTAAAAATCTGTGGCCTGTGTTACAGAGGAGGTTAAATTAATCACTGTCACGGCCAGTTTTGCTGTCAGAATTGGAAAAACAATTGATGTTAACAAGCTAACTTAGAAAAGCCATTTACTAGCCCGCAAGAAGCATAAATAATGACATAAAATCAAGATAAATCAATATAAAAGACAGTGGCCGTTGTCTTAGTTATAGTGATGGCAAATAATCAATAACCAGAGACACAGGAACCATCGCTCACTCCATATCAAGTAAAGCTGTTGCATTTAACTCCGAGGAACATAAAACATTCTGCTGGGCAACAGGTTTGACTTGAAAAACTACCATGGTTCTTGTATTTGACATGAAGTGTGGTCATGCAACATGTCCCAGTGAGGGTGACGGGGCACTGGAGGGGGCTGCCCAGG
This sequence comes from Upupa epops, assembly GCA_013397515.1. Taxonomy (NCBI): domain Eukaryota; kingdom Metazoa; phylum Chordata; class Aves; order Bucerotiformes; family Upupidae; genus Upupa; species Upupa epops. Next base: position 38,285 of record VZRI01001473.1, read on the forward strand.
GGGTTTGTGGAGTCACCTTCTCTGCAGACGTTTGAAACCCACCTGGACTTGGTCTGGGGATCCCACTGTGGCCAGGGGATTGGACTGGATGATCTTTCAAGCTCCCTTCCGATCCCTGATGATTCTATGATTCTATAACATGAAGTTATGCAAGTTCTTCATTTAAGTCTTTGTATGGGTCCTGTGATTACTTCTTTCTCTCCTAATAGGAAATGACTACATCCACTGTTATCTATACATTAACTTACTCTCTATACTTAGCTCAGTATCCTGCCTGGATTCTCTACAAAGCCAGCAAAAACTGAGGCAGTCAACCTGCAAGATAAAAAAGGATATAAACTTGGCCACCTCCATCTGCCTTAATCTCCCAGTTGAGTCACAGACACGGAGACATCATTAGTTTCCCTTTATAGCTCATAATCATTCAGGGTTGGGCAAACATAACCACTTCCAAACCTGATTATACAAATTATTCCATGAGATCTGATCCTGTGAGGACACCTAGTGAGCAATTCCATATGGAACCAAAATAGTGACTGCTCCTACAGCGTGCAGGATGAAAAACACCTTCCCTAAGCCTCTCACTGCAGATGGATATTACTGCTGCTCTTTAAGTTCCAGCAGCCAGGCAGTAGCTGCAGCAGGTTCTTCTCTAAGTGCACAGAGAAATCCATGTCCTAAACGTTTACACTCCGAGGGAAATTTATCTCTCACATCTCCACAAGCACTCACACAGTCTCTACTGATGTAAAGTTTACAGCTTGATTGAAATAATTATCCTGGTATCATTTCTGTGACTACTGTGAGAGGCTTCTGCTGGAGCAGGAACCTGCTGGGGCGATTCTCTAGAGACAAGGTGCAAGGAGAGAGACCTAACCATCTGGGAGCACTGGATGGAGATGCTCTGGATCAGCAAGGCAAAGTCATTATAAGGGAAGGGAGAAGGTCACACAGACTGCACAAGACAAGGCTGTGTTGGAGTCACCATGCCTGAAGGCGTTCAGATACATTAGATGTGGCCCTAGGGAATAGGGTTTAGCGAGCAGGGTGAGGTTGAGTTGGCAGTTAGACTTGATGATCTTGCAGGTCTCTTCCAACCTTTCTGATTCTCTATGTAGAGAGGAAGACACCATCTCCAAGAAAACTGTGACTACTACTTGTTCCATGGTTAAACTCAGACGATTCAGCAGAACGCAGCCTGCAGAGGCCACCCTGCACAGAGAGCAGGGTTATTGATCACCCCTCAGGTGTTTGATCTCTTCAAAGGCAGGCAGTCTCTCACAGAGAGGCTGTGTGTACAGGACTCGGGCTCCTCTCAGTTAGTAAAGCCCTCAAAACCATTGTTATGGCAGCAGTATTAACTGATAAGGCCTCCAATCCCCACTTCATTAGCACACTGGGCAGCTTCTCCAAATCCTCACTAATACTGAAGGAATTAACAGGTAATGCAAGAAGCTTAATGAAAAACAGAAGGCACTGTTGCTGCATCTCAGGGCGTGAGCACAGAGAACCCAAACTACCTGAAAACTGTGGAAGGAAGAGCACAGCCAGATAATTCTTCAGTGACTTCATGAGCTGGGACCTGTGCTAGGGTTTTGCAAGAGCTGCCCTCTTTATCATCCAGACCTATTCCCACCTCCATGCTGTCACTGTAGTTTGTCGTGAAGCACCATGTTTCATACTGCCCTCCACCTCACATGCACACCAGGATTTTAAAATGCAGGATCCCCACTGGAATTTACATCAAAAGGCAATGTCTGATGTCCAAGAAACTCCCAGTCTAGAAGCGGTAGCTCTGTCATAGAATCATGGAATCATCAGGGATCAGAAGGGATCTTGAAAGATCATCCAGTCCAATCCCCCTGCCACAGAAGGATCACCCAGACCAAGTCCAGGCAGGTTTCAAAGGTCTCCAGAGAAGGAGACTCCACAAACCCCCCAGGCAGCCCCCTCCAGTGCCCCGTCACCCTCCCTGGGAAGAAGTTAGAGAAGTGGTCAGGGTTGGAAGGGACTACAGGAGCATCCAATTCCATGGGCAGGGACACCCCACCCTAGAGCAGGCTGGCCAGAGCCTCATCCAGCCCAGCCTTAAACACCTCCAGGGACGGGGCTCCAACCACCCCACTGGGCAACCCATTCCAAGCTCTCCCCCATCTCAGGGTGAAGAACTTCCTCCTCACATCAAGTCTCAATCTCCCCATCTCCAGCTTTGCTCCATTCCCCCTAGTCCTGTCACTACCTGAGATCCTAAAAAGCCCCTCCCCAGCTTTTTTGTAGCCCCCTTCAGATACTGGAGGCCACACTAAGGTGACCTTGGAGGCTTCTCTTCTGCAGACTGAACAGCCCCAACTCTCTCAGCCTGGCCTCATAGGAGGGGTGCTCCAACCCTCTGATCTGTCATTGCACTGCAAGTCAACCCCTTAACGCCAGTGGAAGCAGCAGGGAACAAAAGCATTAGTTTTATGTATTTTATCAAGTTAATTAGGTATTGCCTGAGAAATATCTCAGTCCTTTGTGGAAGCCATCAGCAGAATCAACACTAATGTGAGTGTGCAAATAAACAGGATTGAAGAGTGGGCAAGGGCATTCTGAAAGCACAGATGGATTTATGTTTTCTAGCACAGAACCAGGGGACATCAAGCGGTCCTTACGGGAATAGTAGTCAGAAAATATCCTGACAAGCTTCAGAGAAAGAGACTCGATGCTAATTTGATTGATGTAATTATGTTAAAGCTCTGAAGGACGATTGCCACGCTGTGTTATTTGATGAGTTCTTCTGTAAAAAGCAACCTAAAATAAGTTGAGTACCTGGTGATGCTCCTGCTCCGAGTCTTTTTCAAGTGATCAACAGACGTTCATGCTCACTTGAAGAAAACAAACACTAGGGAAATGAAATCATTTACCAGAATTGCTGCAGAGGCAGGAATCCTCATGCCAGCCGTCGTGAACAGCTGGACCACCCAGGAAAGGCAGCATCTGGATAGACTGATAATGAAGTGAGAAGTGAAGAATGAAGCTTAGGGAGAGGGTTTAGGGGTGGCCTTGGGACAGCTGGGGTAATGGTTGGACTTGATGATATTAAAGGTCTTTTTCAATCTAAAGGATTCTGTGATTCTAGAAAGAAGTGGTGAAGTAATTCTGGTATCAGTTCCAACACCCAGTGTCTGCATGCTGCTTACTAAAGGAGAAAACCCACTGACCACTCAGTTCCAGGACACAGAGCTGCTGGAGGGCATCCAGCATAGAGCAATGAAGGAAGGAGAGCAGCTCCCTGATGAGGAAAGGCTGAGGGAGCTGGGTCTCTTGAGCTTGGAGAAGAGGAGGCTGAGGGGTGACCTCATTCATGTCTCTAAATCTGTGAGGGGTGGGTGTCAGGAGGATGGAGCCAGGCTCTTCTCAAGGTCATCTGGGGATAGGACAAGGGGCAGTGGGTGCCAGCTGGAACAGAGGGGGTTCCATCTCAATCTCAGCAGGAACTTCTTCCCAGGGAGGGTCCTGGAGTGGTGGAACAGGCTGTCCAGCGGTTGTGGAGTCTCCTTCTCTGCAGACATTCCAGACCCGCCTGGCTGTGTTCCTGTGCCACTTGGTCTGAGTGATCCTGCTGTGGCAGGGGGATTGGACTGGATGATCTTTCAAGGTCCCTACCAATCCCTAATGATTCTATGGTCCTGCCTCTCACAAGCCCAATAGCACCTAAAAGGAAGCTGACGTGTTCAAACAGCTATCCAGGGCAAGAACTACTCACTCATCAAAATTAATTCCTCCTAAATGTCTTTGCAAACCTCACCCTAGACAATCATTACCCAGAATATGTAACACACACAGAGCCGCACATCAAAATGATAATGCTCTGGTTCAGTCCAAGGGAGAGGTTAAAAGATGACCTCTCCTTCTTCAAAACACCACTTACAAACCTCTTATTTGATTAAATGACTACTTAGCATCATCTATGTCCAATTTAGTGTGCTTAAATCTTCCCAGAACAATAAATTCAATGGTATAAAGTGCCTGAACAGCCAAAACAGCCTTACGGCATCGGCTGATGGAGCTCAGGCTTTTGTTTTTCTTGTTTCTCATTTCCTAGCATGGCCAGACATCTTCAGCTACACCAGCCAAGATGGATTGAAATAGTCCTGTCCTACCAAATCTCCTCGGTGCTGTTAGAAGAGGACAAAGTGTGTCACCTGTAAGCTGTGCAAGTCATAGAATCATAGAATCATTAGGGATAGGAGGGTTTCAGTCCAGGTCCAGGAGGGTTTCAAATGTCTCCAGAGAAGGAGACTCCACAAACCCCCCAGGCAGCCCCCTGCAGCGCCCCATCACCCTCACTGGGAATGAGTTATAGAATCAGTCAGGGTTGGAAGGTACGACAGGACCATCCAGTTCCAACCCCCCTGCCATGGGCAGGGACACCCCACCCTAGAGCAGGCTGGCCAGAGCCTCATCCAGCCCGGCCTTAAACACCTCCAGGGACGGGGCCCCAACCACCTCCCTGGGCAACCCAGTCCAGGCTCTCCCCAGGCTCAGGGTGAAGAACTCCCTCCTCACACCAAGTCTCAATCTCCCCATCTCCAGCTTTCTCCATTCTTCCCAGTCCTGTTGCCACCTGAGATCCTAAAAAGCCCCTTCCCAGCTTTTTTGTAGCCCCCTTCAGATCCTGGAGGCCACACTAAGGTCACCTGGGAGGCTTCTCTTCTCCAGCCTGAACAGCCCCAACTCTCTCAGCCTGGCCTCATAGGAGAGGTGCTCCAGCCCTCTGATCATCCTCATGGCCCTCCTCTGGACTCACTCCAGCACCTCCACATCCTAATTGTAAAAGAGCTCCAGAACTGGACACAGTACTGCAGGTGGGGTCTCACCAGAGCGGAGTAAAGGAGAAGCCTTCTCCATCACACTACCTGAGACAAACAGCTCTCTTTCACAGCAAAACCTTAACACCAACCATCAGGCTCAGACCAGTGATCCCTCCCTTGCTGATTTACAAAGCTGAATGCGTTGTCTCCTCATTAGAGATCGTGCATGGAAAGAGGAGCCACAAACACCAACCTTCAGTGCATCCCACAGCAACGGCATTGGTTTGACTCAGTGGAAGCCTAAGATCAATAATGACAGTGGAAACATCGCTCGTTCAGGAAACAAAAGCTACATGCAATAAAAGGCTGTGCATTTGGGAGGACAAGGTGTCACAAACAACCCCAGCAGAAAGTGAAAGTTAAAGAAGGGTCATGAGTGGGATGAGTGGGGAGAGCAGCCTGGCAGAGAGGGACCTGGCAGCACTGCGTGACAACCAGCTGAACAGGAGCCAGCAGGGTGCCCAGGTGGCA
>VZRI01001473.1:46309-78953 GCA_013397515.1 Upupa epops
GATCCTGCTGTGGCAGGGGGACTGGACTGGATGATCTTTTGAGATCCCTTCCCATCCCTAATGATTCTATGATTCTGCAGTATGCAAGTGTAGACATTGCTTTGGAAAACCAGAATCAGCCTTCGAATCCTTTCAGATGCTTTTGAGAAATTAAATCTAATGTTGCTACCACGTTCTCAATTCTCCTTGATTCCTTCTTTCTCAGAGAAACATGCAGAATTTTTTCACTTTAATCTGCACAGTTCAGGGGTTTGAGTGATGTTTTGTGTAAGATAAAACTGTTTGGGGGAATCCTGGCAACTCTTTCCCAGAACAGAAGGCAGGGAAACTTCACCGTTCACGTTGGACTGTGTTTTGTCCTTCCTTCTTGACAACACCGGCTCACATCAATAGCCGGACTAATGGATCACCAGGGAAGGACTAGGCTATCAGCACAGTTGGCTCTGCCCTACCCTTGGCTGCCTTGTTCGTTCTAAACAAGTCATCCATCTGCTGTTATTTTCCAAAACTTAGAGAAGGAACTAATAACCAGAGCTGGGGAGCTGCAGTTGCCACAAACCCCCTGGCTGGACTGAGTTGGCTGCTCAACATCCCATTCCAAATCCTGGCAAGGGAGGGAAACCACTGCTGCTCTTTCTGAAATAGCTGGTTATCTTCACCTATCATAGAATCCTTAGGGATCAGAGGGGACCTCAAAAGATCATCCAGTCCAATCCCCCTGCCACAGCAGGATCACCCAGACCAAGTCACACAGAAACACAGCCAGGTGGGTCTGGAACATCTCCAGAGAAGGAGACTCTACAACCCCCCTGGGCAGCCTGTTCCATTCCCCTATGTAGCCCCACCAAAGCCTCCTCTCTATCTCCTGCCTCTTGCTATCTCCATGCCTCAGTTACTCATTTGGTTTGACATCTGCACCTCCTGCTTACAGCTGGAAACCTAAGAGCTTGGCTATACTGTGCCTCAGAGAAGGAACTCAACACTGCAATTCTTAATGGGCTGAAGGAAATCAGCAAATTCTCAACACTACTGGAAAATAAAATGCATGAAAACAACGAGAAGAATGGAATATTAGCTACTGCTATTATTAGCCAGCAAGGCTAATGGCTCGTGTACTAATTAGTTGCCTGTTGAGGGTACCTTAACACATTTGTTCTGCTTGATACACAGTTTACCTACTAAAGATGATGCAGATTCTCTTCCTTTACTCTGTAGCTTCAAAATTAGAATTAAATTCTAATTAGAATTAAACTGCTGTTTGGACAGCCTCAGGCTAAATTATTTCCAGTTTTCTGAGGGAACTGGTTGTTTAAGGACTGATGTATGAATTTCTCATAGAATCATAAGGGACTTGCTGACAGTGCCCCCTAATCCCTCATCCAAGTCATTAAGGAATAGATTGAAAAGGACTGATCCCAGTACCAGCCCCAGCTCTCTCAGCCTGNCAGCTCTCGCTGAATGGCAGCCCAGTCTGCTGGGGTGTGGGCGACACCACCCAGCTTGGTGTCATCAGCAAACTTGCTGACAGTGCCCCCTAGTCCCTTATCCAAGTCATTAAGGAATAGATTGAAAAGGACTGATCCCAGTACCAGCCCCAGCTCTCTCAGCCTGTCCCCACAGGAGAGCTGCTCCATTCCCCTGAGCATTGTGGTGGCCTCCTCTGGACCCACTCCAATCTGCCCACATCTGTCTTGTGCTGGGGGCTCTGGAACTGGACACAGTACTCCATGTGAGGCCTCACCAGGGCAGAGTAGAGGGGCAGAAGCACCTCTCTTGATCTACTGGCCAGACTTCTTTTGATGCAGCCCAGGATGGGATCAGCCCTTTGGGCTGCAATTGCACACTGGTGGCTCATGGCCAATTCTTCATTCGCCAGCACTCCTAGATCCCTTTCCACAGGAAAGGGTGATAACAGCCTGTATTACTGAAGTCACTTTATTACTAGAGACTCATAACTGCAGCTGGTTTCAGTTGTTAAACGTGAAGATTAAACTTTTATCTATGTCCCCTTCTGTTTAATGTTCCAGAGAGTGAAACTGAAGAAAACTGACCGTGAATCCTGCAAGGAGAGAATCCAAGGGGCAGGTCTGACCTCTCTGCATTCTGATTGATGTTGGATGATGCACTGGACATGATGAGGGCACTGCTATCTTACAGCCTGCCAGCGAGCAGCCAGTAAGGAGGTCAGCGAAAGGAAAAGGCCACAGACTCATACATAATGTAGCCCTTTCATCAATAAACAATTCCCCAGGTAATAACAGAGAGCACGGAAAGAGGCAGGGAGGGAATGAGAACAAAAACATCACCAGCATCTTCTTGCAAGCAAACTTCAGCTTTGTGTGGGTACCTGACGCTGCATCAACAACCCCGATTCTCAAGCATATAAAGAGAGACACAGGAGTACTTACACTTGATCCACTCCGGAGGTGATGAACCCACAGATAAACAGGTAAATAAGAAAAAGAACAGGAAAAAGGTGTCAATAATTATTCACTCACCTTGGAGCTCACAACGTCAGTAACACGTCAGTGTTAAAGACAACAAAGTGAAACTGCTGAAGAGAAACCTCTTCACAGAGATGTGCAGGTAATTCAGTGGTCTGATCAGACCTGAGTCAGTTACTCTGATTCTTGAACTCTGTTAATGGCCTCAAGTTGCCCCTGGGTCGTGCTGCAGTCTGAGAGATTTGTGATGATGACAGGATGAGAGCTGGGGTAGTTCAGCCTGAGGAGAAGACTCCTGGGGGGACTTACAGCAACCTTCCAAACACTGAAAGGGGCTTCTCAGAAGCCTGGGGAAGACTGTTTACAAGTGCAGGCAGTGATAGGATGAGGGGTCATGGTTTAAAGTTGGAAAAGGGGAGATTTAGGTCAGACATCAGGAATATGTTGCTGTATCTGAGGGTGGGGGATCCCTGGAACAGGCTGTCTAGGGACGTGGTGGAGGTCCCATCCCTGCAGCCATTCAAGGTCAGGCTGGGTGGGGCTCTGGGCAACCTGGTCTGGTGAGTGAAAGCCCTGCTTGTTGTGGGTGGCGTTGGACTGGATGACCTTCAGAGGTCCCTTCCAACCCAATACAGTCTAAGATTACTGTAGTGTGGTAAAACTAACGCTCCTGAAAGCTATCACTAGCAATTTATATTTCATATTGCAGGAGAAGAGAAAAGCAGCAGTTGTTTTTCAATCACCCCCTGGTCACAGAAGTTCACAGCATACAGCAGCTAACTATATTGTAATCTATCTGATATCTATAAAGATTCATTTTGAAACATCAGAGGCACTAATGAGGAATAAAGAAAAATTAAATACAGGACTTTTTGGAACTGGTTTTAAAGGTTATACAGGTTATGATGCATCGATTCCACTCAACCTCATCTTGCAAGAGCAAAGTCTAATCCTGCTAGATATTAATTAGGGTAGAAGGATGATCAGGGAAGGTAGGGATGGAGCAGGGATGGAGTCAAATGCTTTACCGAGTTTAGTTCCTCTCTATAGCACTTTCTTTTGCAACCCCAACACCATAAGGTGACAACCACAGGAATTTTTATGTGATGGGATACTGCAGAGCAGTTTAGATACCAGAGCAAAACAAGAATTCCACTCAGAGATTCAGACTGAAATAGTGTGTGGCAACGTGTTAAATACCCAGAAAACACAGTGCAGCTCTTGAAGATGAAGCACTGACAACATTATTTTACCTTTTTCTCCATCCATGGAAAATAACCTGTGCCTAGAAGGGCCCCAAAGGGCCAGTTAGAAAGATCCGTGGGCCAGCATAACTCTTTGATACCAATCCTGCAGAATTGAGATGATACCACTGTTATTTGATTCTGGATTCTTCTGTGTTGTTGAATTTTTATTTCATTCTGAAGTATTCTCTGCATCTCACGTACAGATCATTAACTATGGGCACACATCAGGGTGCACTAGGTCTCTTGTTTTGTCAAGATTCCTCTCACTTTTCCCTCTGCCCTTTCTGAAAAGGGAAATTTCAAGAGGAAAATGGTATTTTCCATCTAATCCTGCATGAAATGACACATCCAATTCCAGCAGCAGCGGATTAGGATAGGAAGTGCCATTTTCACTGACACTGCAGGACGTGCACTGAAACTGGGGCTTTCTAGTCTTAAACACCTCTGACTAGTTTGCACCAGCAGGTAATATTATTGAGGAGAATAAAATGTGTGTGGGATCGATAAAAATGAAGCTGAGTTGACAGTTTTCTTGTATGTTGGCCTTTTTTTAATTAAAGATGTGAGAAATCTGTAACTAGAACCCAAGCGGCCTGAGAGCTGGGACCTTTCCACATGGAATCAATCTGTTCTTGAATGCTGATGGCTTGTTTGTAGTTTTCTACAGCCTCTCTACTGAAATGCAATTTACCACGAATATCAGCTCTGTATTTATACATCAAGGCATCGTTAGGCTGGACTGACAATGCTATAATAATAATAATAATAATAATAATAATAATAATAATAATAATAATAATAATAATAATAATAATACAAATAATAATACAAATAATAATAAAAATAATAATAAAAATAATAATTACAAATAATAATAAAAATAATAATAAAAATAATAATAAAAATAATAATAAAAATAAAATAATATAGTATTAGGCTTTTGGTTCTTAAAACATGGTCACATTATCATCATGGCTGGCTCCTCTTCAGCCAGTTGTCACCCAGCACTGCCAGGTCACTCCTTCCACAGTTTATAGCTCTGCCAAAGTGTAGGATTGTTTGTGAACAAACCAATCCAACTCTGCTCATCTCATCACTGTTTCAATTCCATGCTGTCAGTCAAACCAAACGTATCTTACCTGTAATAGCAGGTGCCAATGGCTAGGAAGATCTGGCTGTCATCTGGACCAAGCAACATTGCTTCTTTAAAGTCCTGAAAAGAAGAACTGATATCGTTTCATTTCACCTACAACTGTGGGTTTAGCTGAACAATTTTATAATTCTACAAGCAACTACACGTCCAGAAGTACTAGAGGTGTGTTTGTTTAACTCTATTTAGCCTTCCCCAGACTTTAAGAGACTAAAATCTCCAAAGCTCTGTGGTATTATGGGATTGCCTGCAAAGCTAAAGACAACATTTCCAGAAACTAAACCTTCCGGCAATGTGTTTCTTGTTTGTTGTCAATATAAACACTGCTATTCTCCAATGCGTGCTGTAAATTTATTCAGCTGTGTGATTTCAGTAGAGTTCTTGCAGTTATAAAAACTGCCTACTTTCTGCTGCTACAGCTAGGCTGGTATTAGGCATTGAGAAATGAGAGCTGGGCAGAAACAATCTCAGAATAGAAGATCTGTCAAGCTGGTCATTGTATCAGTGATGGCTCACAGTTAACAGAGAACTCTACGTTTTCTTTGCTCTGAGAAAGACTTTGTACCTCACATGCATTAGCAAAGCCTCCATGTAGAGCAGCCCACGATTAATTAACACTCTTAAAGCGAGGTCCTCACTCGGTTCAAGCAGAAGAAGGATCCCATAATCTTTCAACACCTACACAAACATAAAATGCATTTCAGAGACTTGCTAACAGCTACTATGAACCACAGAGTGCTCATGTGATCTCGAAGAAAATTAACACCACACTTTGCTGAAGTCCTGTATTTGCTGGTAACACAAAGCTCTGTTATAATATCCCAGCAGGCAGCTTTTGTTGAGCTCAACAGTTCTTGAAAGATCTTCAACTGCAACTTTAAATGTCTGAAAAAAGCCCCATTCTGTACCAATTGTAATTCAGAACTCAGGGCACTACATGTAATGGGCTATCATAAAGTTCTGCTTCATAGTTTTATGATTTGGTTTTTCATCAGTACTGGAAGGCAGCCAACCAACTCATTATGCCCTCTATGGATTCATTACTGCAGTGGGGGCACTGCTTCAGAAGTTCTATGTGTACAAAGACTAAGCAAACCAACATCCTTAGCGTTTTCTCTTGTCCATACAAAGGTGGATGTCATCATGTGATTTGTGATCCATCCGAAACTGCATTAGCTTGCATCTTATCTTAACCTAAGACAGAACGTGTCCAGAGCAGAGCAACTCAAATGATCAGAGAGCTGGAGCACCTCCCCTATGAGGACAGGCTGAGCAGGTTGGGGTTGTTCAGCCTGGAGAACAGGAGGCTCCCAAGTGAACTTCTAGTAGCTTCCCTATTGCTGAAGGGGACTACAGGAAAGCTGGGGTAGGGCTTTCAATATGGAGACATAGCAAGAGGACATGGGGAAAGGGTTACAGACTTGAAGAGGGGAGACTGAAGTTAGATAATTCTTTCCTGTGAGGGTGCTGAGATGCTGGAACAGGTTGCCCAAGGCAGCTGTGGCTGTGCCATCCCTGGGGGTGTTCAAGGCCAGGTTGGCTGGGGCCCTGAGTAACCTGGTCTAGTGAAAGTGTCCCTGCCTCTGCAGGGCGGTTGGAACTAGATGATCTTTAAGGTCCCTTGGAACCCTGACCATTCTGTGATTCTACAATAGATGGTGCCTTTTGGTACTTCTGCCTCTTACTAGGTAAGAAACCATCCTGTGGAACTTAAGAGGAAAACAAACACATAGCTCAGTAGCTTCTCTACCCCACCAACCATTTCTAGTCACACAGGACAACGACAGAGAGTAGCTTCAATGGGGAACGGAAAGTATAATGAAGTGGGATTCCTGGTTTCCGTCAGCAATACTTGGACCATTATAAAGAGACAAGTAAGATATGCTATGTTTTAAGGTAGAAAGCAAAAGTACAACAATAAAGACAGTCCCACTTTAAAGTTCCTCGGTACAAATAAGCTTGTGCATTGTCAGGGAGAATTTTAAGAGCTTCATTGCCATTCAGAATTGCCTTAGAGTATCTACCTCTACTCCCACAGTAAGCAGCACAACTCATACAAGCCTGTAGAGATGAAGATGATGTAAAAAAAGCCAGCTTTATCAAACAAGAGTTAAAGAGAAGCCAGAAAGCAGAAGTTAACACCTCAAGAAGCTTATAATTTCTTGATCTTTCAAGGTCCCTTCCAATCCATTACGATTCTATGATTCTATTTAATGCTGGCAGATTCTGCAGCAGTACACCCATACAAGCAAAACCACTCTTGGAACGTAAAAGCACCTCACAGAAACAAATTACCAGGAGTCTTTATATTACCTGGAAATGCGATGGACAAAGAGCAAGCGCTCGATTGAGATTTTGCATGCGTTTGTCTTTTCCGAGCTGCATTCTACACAGCCCTCGCTGATAAAAGGCATCAGGATAACTGGAATGTAGTTTGATAGCTGCACTAAAAGCATCGCAGGCCTAAACAGATGACACAGCATCTGGGTTATATATTGTCTGTTGTCCAGCTGGAACCATAGGTTAAGTAACTGATTCTTTTGTACAACTGGGTATGATCAACTGTTGTGGTTGGAACCACCATGTAGCTGCATCAGTTTTATTAGTTTCATCCATTTACTGCTACTTAAAGCAATTTAAACATTGAAATTGTTGGCTCAGTTGTCATTCACAAGCAGTGGGGTCAAAGGCTGAAGTATTCTATTCCATTAATACCAACCTGTAACAAACTTTCTTCCTCTGTGTAACACAGGCCTGTGAAGTAATACAGTTCTGCAGCCTCAAGTGTACGAGGCAGGACTATTGCAGAGGCCACCAGGAGATTCATTGCTTTAAAACTTCTTACAGCTCCCTGTAACACAGAGAACATCAATAAAGGAATCTGCAGGATTTGTTAAACACTTTAAATTCATTTAAACATGATGAAGAAATAACATGCAATTGATTTATACTGTCATTTAGGTATTTAGGTCATTAGGGATCAGAAGGGAACTCGAAAGATCATCCAGTCCAATCCCCCTGCCACAGCAGGATCACCCAGACCAAGTCACACAGGAACACAGCCAGACTGGTATGAACATCTGCAGAGAAGGAGACTCCACAACTCCCCTGGGCAGGAGTAAAGGGGTCTGAAAGGAATCCATTGTGAAAAAGAACAGTATCTTTTACTTCAATCTATTTGTTTTCCAATATAAAACACTTTTAAATGCAAACTCAGGTCCTACAGAAGTTTGAGGATGAAATGAGTGTAGTTTGAGTGCTCAACCTGCAAATATTTACCTTCCTCTCCCCACATCTAGGAAGGCTTTGCACTGTGTGCCTGTTTGGGTTTATATTCTCGTGCCCTGTGTATCCACTCTTGGTCACTACCAGAGACAGAAATTAATCCCATACAGCCTGGTTATTTGTATGGATGTCCCAAGATCTTCTGGACACTCTAAACACTACCATTTTCTGACCATCACTTACCAAGGATCTACTGTACTGCAACATCTCTACTGATGAAACTGGGAAGGTCACATTCTAAACCTATTTGTTAGGAATGACTGTACATCACCGCAGAAAAGAACCTTACCCAACAGTCCTTTAAAACAGAAGTTACTAGTCTTGAAAAGTAGAAAAAGAATAACTCAAAGGATAATGGGAACTCTGAAATCACAGATGATAGCAGAGGTAATAGTTTGCACCATCACAGACTGGTGGGGAACATTCTATGACTGGAGGGCATCTCTAGAGATCACCCACTACAGTTCCACTGCTAGTCACCCACAGGAGTTTCCAAAGGATCATGCCTAAGTGAATTTCAAATGTTTCCAGACCAGAAGACTCCACAACCTCTCTGGGCAGACTCTACCAGGGCTTTCCCACCCTCAAAGTCAAGTGGTTTTTCCTCACATTGTTCTCCTGTGTTCTCATTCATGCCTGCTGCCCCTTGTCCTGTCACTGGGCATCACTGGCAAGAGTCTGACCCCACCTTCCTTACATTCATCCCTCTTCTCCAGCTGAACCAGCCCCAGGGTTCTCAGCCTTTAGGCAGCATCCTCACAGCCTCTGCTGGACTCTTTCCAGTAGTTCATTGTCTGCCTTGAACAGGGAAGCCCAGAACTGGACCCAGCACTCCAGATGAGACCTCACCAGGGCACAATAGAGGGGGAGAAGAACCTGACTCAACCTGCTGGCCACACTCTTCTTAAGTCTTTGTAAGTCAGACTTCAAAATCATCATTACACTTCAAAAATAAAGATGCTTCTCATTCATAATTCAAATTTCTCACTGAAAACATTAACTCAGCGTAATGCTAAACCTAGAAATGTCAAGGCAACCAACGGAAATCAGGCACAGAGCTGTAATCCTCAAGGACATCCTTCGCTTTGAGCATGTGTTTAAATCCAGCTCTGCAGAGCAAAGCACATATGCACGTGCTGAAGTCCAGCTGACTCTTTATTCACGATACTCCAGTGGGATGCGAGCGCGTAGTTCTCCACTTATCTAAATTAAGGTCTAGGGACTAATCCAAAGTCATTAAAGCAATACAAAGACTCCCGAATGAATATCATGGCCTAGAAGTCTGCATTCTATTTCTAGTAGACATCTCTTTGAAAATGCAACCGCTTTATTATTGTTTAATGCATGTTCAGTCTTTTACATATTCATATCATTTTAATAATCCACTTAAAATTCAAATACTTTTGACAAACTGTATATTCTACCTCTCCTGAGTGTTGCTGGGGTCTTCCTCAATCACAGCTGTAAAATTCTCAATAGCTGTGGTCAGAAGCAAGCTGTTAGAGACATGGATTCCACGTTTCACAAGCGCATCTGTTCTCTTTGGGTTACACTGAAAACACTAGCATGAAAAACAAGAAAGCAGTACAGGATGTCAGTCCTCACTCTTATTATTGCTAATGATTCAAAGTCTAACCAAGCACAAAAATAATATGTGCTTTTACTGACAGATTTTCAGTCTCTTCTGCTTTCATGTCTATTATTGTTGCCATTAAAGTGGAATTTAAAAGGAGCTTATTAGTGGCTGATCATTTGTAGACGTTCAGTAATTCCTTACATTAGCTAGAGCAATAGAAATTAGTTATTGCCAGAGCTCTGCTTTTCTGTTAAACATTATTTATTAACTCTTCTCCAAGCTACTTACCAGGGATATCCAAACAGTTGACTATTACAAAGCTAATGGGTTGGGTTGGTATTGATCGGTGTTTAGGTTATGGATTTCTCTCCCCTTTTTGCTTTACCCTCTTGTCCTACCCAGAGAGATTTAGCAGCAATGCTGGTGGGTGACTGGGGAGGTTGCTGGGGGGGAAGGTTTTAAGAGAACACCAATGCAGTGCATGAGACAGGAGCATGAAGGGGGTTCTGGGAAGGAGAAAGGGAGGAGAGGGGAAGACAGAAGCCATTGCTGATGCAGCATTTTGAAGCTGCTGTGCGTCTCCTTTTTGGGTCTGCATTTTGCTCTCACAGCCTCAGCCACCTGAGTTATCAGCTCTTCTGCTTCTACTTCTTCACTTGTTGACTAATTCAGACACTCATTTAAAAGAATTAATTAATTTAAAGGTGGTTGATAGAAGTAAAACTTTGCATTAAACTCACTTTGTCCAAGTCTTCCAGAGCTGCCTTTAACTTGCCTAACTTCCTCTGGACTGTTCCACGCCTGCAGTAGTGAAAAGCTGAAGGACACTCTTCCTTTTCTATTAGCTCAGTCAGTCTTCTGACTTCTTTTTCTAACTGTTCAGGTCTAACTGTTTCATTTTTAAGCAGAACAGGTTGCATTGAGTCAACCAGTTGTGTTTGTAGATTTGCTTCTTTAGAGTCCGGCCTCTCAGTTCCTTTGAGCAGCTCGGTATCCTTCTCCTCAGCAGCAGTCCCACAGGAAGGGAAAGTCTCATCAAACCAGCGGTTCCACTTTCCACTGACCCACATGTGAGCTGAAGTTTCTTTTGGGATTCCACCCCTCACTCATGCAAACTTGGCAAAATCTATCAAACAAGGGATACTGGGGCTGTGATACTGTCTGATTGCCAAAGACACCTTGATACTGAATTTACCATGAGTAGGAAACCTTCCCAGAGACACAGACCTATGGAAAAATGTATTGAAATGAACTAAACGTCCCCAGAATTGCTGCAGGATTGTTCTGAATGGTTCACATCCCCAAAACACTCGGCACTGAATGATAGTTGCATGATTTCCTCCAGAAGATTCTACCTTAGGTTCACAAGGACAACACACTAAACCTAAGAAAAGAGAGTATTTCAGAGGGGAGAGTGACCAGCCTGGCTGAATGATGCTTAATCCTAGATTCCTAGCAAATTAATCCTAGAATTCTAGCAAAGATAGAGCCCTGTGATATTAGGAAGAGCCCATGAAAATAGAAGCAGAAGGACCACACAGAGGTGACATAATATGTAATTCTGGTTCAGTCCAGCATAGCCTTTTGCTTTCCTAAGAACTTAGATTTGTCTGTCAGAAGACGTTTGAGCACTTCAATCATGCATTTAGACATTAGATAAATAAAAATCAGCTTTGAGCATTTGTTGCATGAAGCAACTTTACTTCTATTTGGAGTTGAAGGCATCCTAAATGTCCTAAAGATACCTGGTAGTATTTTTCCTTTGCATAATAAATATCTATAATTTCTAAATAACTAACCTATTAATTTATTTCAGAGCAATAGTTAATATTTTAAAGGCCAGAACTCATCACTAGATAACACAGCTACAAATTATTTTAAAAGGGTAGTGCACATTAATGACAGAAAACCTTTTAAGAATCTTTGGAGGCTGACAATTCCCTAATCACAGATTCTAACGCTCTTGGGTTTATGTTTTCTTTGATTTCTTTCTTCTTGGGAAATGAATGTATTTAATCTGAGCCTTCTGAGGAGGCTCCACAAGAACAATGTTGTCCTCACTCTCCCCTTGTCCAAAGTCGGTGGGTTTTTTAATGGTATGTCTGCGGATCATCACAGATTTGCTTCAATAGGTGTCTGGCAGGGAACCTTTTCCTGCTCTCCGGCTCAACCTGTGGCTCAGCTATCCATTGCTTCATAACAGTCAGCTCTTTCAGGCTGGTTCTGAAATTAGATGACATATTTAATGGAATTTCATCCTTGAAAGCAGTCATCTCCAGAGAGAGACTGACCTCTTAATCAAAGTTGTCTGGTAAAAGGAGAACACTTAATTTAGTCAGAAGTTCATTTGAAATACGATTTCTATATCACATTTCTTTTGTTTTAAGGGAAGAGGTTGTATTTTATATAAAACTGTAAAAAGAAAATGAACAACATGGGGACTACACTGTTGAAAAACATTCCAGTATTTAATGGGAATAAAGATCTGCATACCTGAGGAGATGTGTCAAAACAAAGAGATCTGAAACATGACCTCAGCGTTATTTAAACTCCTAAAGAGCTAAAATCAGTCTTCTCTAAGAAGTATCACAAGAAATTGGAACGACATGCCCCCACTGCCATGGAAACACAGTTCATATCTCAGTGGAACTATGCACCCTCTTACTCTGTGCCCTCATCCCTAACTAAATCAAAACCAAAAGTATAACTGGTGTTTAATTGCTATTAATTATTAAGCGAACACTATCTGTCCTAACAAAGCTGTTGCTTCTCAGTCTTTTTGCTAATTCCATTCAGCACCTTGCACTGCAACACTAGACATCTTTGTCAAAATCAATTAAAATGCAATTCCACCTCCCCTGCCTGAAATTTAAAGAGGGAAACGCTTGTTTGCAATAAATAAAGCCCTGAATAATTCAGAGTAATTTTTAATTAGACTCAAAAAAGCACCTTTTCAGTGCTTAGCTACAGACATCTGCTACGAATTATTTCATTCATATCTTTATTAGATATAATCAGATAGAGAGAAAGACACTGCATCAATCTTTCGTTTATTTTACCAATAATTTAAAGCACTCCATTCAAACAACTAAACACCTGCCTTGATTTGTGGTAATGCATTATAGCTGATGAAGTTTAGGAAAGATTTTAAAACCTCAATGTCACAACCACTTTTCTTTATGATTTTTATGACTTTTATTAAATCAAAGCTTCATGCTGAGCTATTTAAAAGCTGAAATGCAAAGTAAAGCCATCATCTACCTACTGCATCTATTACCTGTCACTAATCACCACCCAGAATGGGTAAAATTAAGAATCAATGCTTGGTTCACATTGCAAATCTAGTGTTCAAATGTTTTATTCATCATATGTAAAGTGATGCCATGCTTCCTATCTGTCCTTAAAATGCTGTGGTCACATTTTAAACAGATCTTTATCAACTACACAGGAGTTTCAAACAAATACACAGACCTCAAGTCCTTAGTCAAAATCGAGTTTGGTAGTATCTTACTTGTATAATGATCTCAAGGTCATCTTTGCACAAGGTGTAAGAGTTAACTGGGGTTCTCACTGCAGGGCTGTTTCTCCTATTCAGTGTAAGTACTTGACAAAAACCTTTGAGACTCTCACTTTTGCATGCAATAGAAAAATATGAAGTTCAGTTCAATGGGAAAATTTGTCCCACAAATCACAGTTCAGGAATAAATACAAGTAAATGTAAAAATAATACCTCTGAGATCTCACTGCTAGGAAACTCGAGGAAGGGCTGGCATCTTCTTGGTGAACTGTTTGTTTATAGATAAAATAAAAAGGAAGATAAACGTGAATTACTCTGAGCCTAACACAAAGGAGCTTTCAGATAGCTGTATGTCTTAAACCCATTCCACTGCCACACGTCCAAAAACCCAAGACAAGGTCTGTGCAACCTATACCTGGGTACGCAGCTGTGGGGACAACACACGGGCCCCAGTTTGCCCATTTCTGGCTGCAAATGTATCTACTCATACACTGTCTTCCTCAGTTCCAGCTGAGGCCTCAGCAGCATCACCAGCAAGCTCAAATATTTCAGTTTAGCTACCAGAACGCTTGCTTGTACCTCAGGTTCTCCAGTAAAGAAATATTTTCAGCTTACTGCTCACTGGATTTTGTATCCACTCAGATCTATCCCCTGAAGCAGTTCACATTATTCAGAGGAATTCTAGAGAAAAGAAATGCATTCATACACATGGAAACATTTCTTTCCCTATTGAAATACATCATATTACTCCAAAACTTTTCTTTATATGACAGCCCTCCCCCTAAACAGACAAGTAGTGCTATAATAATGCAAATCAGAAGCATCTTTCATTTTAATTTAGTGTTCCATTAACAAAAAGGATCGCACTGCAATACACACCAGCTCATAACCACAGTCATCTGTCTCAGCTTCTAAGTCTACTTCAAGATCAGTGAAAAAAAGTCTTCAAATGCAACATCCTCAATAGCACTGCTCTGTAATATTAATAGTGTTGCATCTTTTAATGCGTGGTGCTAGGGTTTTAGCTTTGGGAAATAAAGTAATGAAAAAAGAAATTCTGCCTATAATGTATTATTTGAGCTAAAGATTTATGATAATCACAACCAACACCACAAAAGCCATTTCTCCTGATGCAGCACGTTCTTCAAAGCGATCAATTACACAGTGCAACGGGAGGAGAAACCTGAGGGAACTGATTACTGCTACCTGGTTCTCTGAAGTTTTTAGCTTTGGGAACTGAGGTGACAGTAGTAAGAACAGCTTAGTTCTCAGTATGGTCGTACTGAGGGTAGGACATGTGGAACCATGTCAGATTTCTCTTTTAATAAGGGATTCACAGTGGAGATGTACATTCAAAACCCAAACATCATTGCTTTCTAAAATAGTCTGTTAAATATAAGAAATATTTTATTATATTTGAAGGGAAACTCAGCAGCATAACACAGCAGAAGCTATGAGAATCACAGAACCATAGAATCGTTGAGGCTTAGAAAGACCTCTGAGCTCATCCAGCCCAGCCCAGGACTTAACATCACCACAATCTCCTAGACCCATGCAAAAAGTGACACAGCCAGTCTGTCTTTCAACACCTCCAGGGATGGGGACTCCATCACTGCCCTGGGCAGTCCATTCCAGGCTCTGTGCACCCTTTCCATGAGGAAGGGCTTCCTAACATCCAACATAACCCTTCCCCTGACAGCTTCAGGCCCTTCCCACTTGCCCCATCACTACTTGCCTGGAAGAAGAACCCAAACCCCACCTGTCTACAACTTCCTTTCAGGGAGTTATAGAACAGAAGAAGGTCCCCCGAGTCTCTTCTTCTCCAGCCGAAACAACCCCAGCTCCTTTAGGCTCTCTTCATAAGACTTTACCCCTAGTCCGTTCACCAGCCTTGCTGCTCTCCTCTGGACCCACTCCAGTACCTCAATCTCTTTCTTGAAGCGAGGGGCCCAGAACTGGCCCCAGGACCTGAGGAGAGGCCTCCCCAGTTCCCAGTACTGGGATAGAATGACATCCCTACTCCTGCTGGCCGCACTATTACTGATATAAGCCAGGATGCTATTGACCTTCTGTGCCACCTGGACACACTGCTGGCTCATATTTAGCTGGTTGTCAACGAGTACCACCAGCAAGTAGTAATTAGGATAATTACTACTAATAGCTTTAATAGTACAGAAAATTAAACAATATTATTCAATATATACTGCAAGCTGTAGAACGTAGATGTGCTCATAAGAGAGAAGCAGACAAGGCAACCATTACAGTCAACAAGTGCAACGCTAGACAAAGCCATGTCTTTGTGCAAAAAGCTATATTAAATGATTTACCTCATATGTGGGAAATAAAATTTCCTTTAATGAAGAAGTCAGAGCAGAGAATTTTGGTGGAGCTGGAGCCCAAAACATTTTTAGAACTTCTGGATAAAAGCAAACCTTCAAAAAACAATACAGTTTAGTTACCAACCCAAACAAACCCAGTTGACAGAGGTAGTGAATGAGAAGTCTGAGGTCATAAGATGCTGGTTTCTGCTCAAAATGATTTTGTTAAAAACAATCCCACAGAACACAAGAGAATCCCAGGTTGTATCAGACTCCATAGGCCAAATGAACTACCTGGTTTGCTCTGTTAGTGGTCTTGTTTGTTATTAATTAGCTCATTAGCATATTTTGTTACTTCAGAGGAGGAATTAAGAGCTGAGACGTTAGGTTTCAGCACAACACTCCCCATGGATGGAAAAATTCTTAACTAGATTTTAATATTGTTTAATGTTCAATGCTCACAACTCCCCTGCCCTCTATTTCCAAGGTCTTCTCTGTTCTTCTCTTGCAGAGGACACCAATAAATTAAAAACAACACTTTTTCCCCTACCCGGCCCAGATTTTGTCTCCTCATTTGTAAGGCTGCACACATACAGCAGACATTTATTTAATTTCTTTCTTACTTTCTTTCCTGTCAGTTGCAGTTGTGGGGTTTTAAGGTGATACTCAGCTCCTTTTTGACATCCAGTTGGACTTGTTGATGTGTGAGGGGGAAGGAAGTGAATCCCATCTGCCTGATCTTTCTGGAACAGCTCTGAAACAGGAACTCCTTCAAAATAAAGCCTGCAGCAATATAAGAGATGAATAGATTACTCTGACTGTGTCAAGTACGAACAGCATACAAATAGCTTGGTTGTTAAGCACAAAGAAAATTAAGTAAAATGTAAATCAGATTAGAAATTAAGGAAAAAAAGTTCTATTCATACTTTTAAGATTGAAATGACTCAGTATTCATAGAATGGTTCAGGCTGGAAGAGACCTTCAAGATCATCTAGTTCCAACCCCCCTGCCATGAGCAGGGATACCCACCACTCGACCATGGTTCTCAAGGCTCCAGCCAATCTGGCTTTGAATACTTCCAGGGAGGGGGCAGCCACAACCTCCCTGGGCAACCTGGTCCAGTGTCTCAGCACCCTCATCATAAAGAACTTCCAACTTCCAGTCTAAACCTCCCCTCTTCCAGCTGGAAACCATTCCCCCTGCTCCTACCACTCCAAGCCCTTGGAAACAGCCCCTCCCCAGCTTTCCTGCAGCCCCCTTCAGGTACTGGAAGGCTGCTCTAAGATCTCCCTGGAGTCTCCTCTTCTGCTGTACAGTCTCAACTCGCAACCTGTCCCTATAGGAGAAGTAATCCAGCCCTCCAATCAATGAAAACCTGCTGCCACACTTGGAATTTTTATAGTCACACACCATAAAGTAGCTTTATGGGGGCTTTATTGATCAGGTCCATGGTGGATATCACAAAAGTCACAAGAAAAATGAACACTAAGCTCTGACTGAATATGAAATGCAGGACTTGCAGAGAGTGAGTTCAGCAGGAGTGGCTGGTTTGGAACAGCGCCTTTACTTTGGGATAGGATTCCAATGATTTTTTTGCTGACCCCTTTTTTTAAAAGAAATCTGCCTGTTGCAAGCAGCTCACTAAAGGAAAATTTCCCGTTAGAAAGTTGTGAAGTGATTTTACAGCCTGATTTTCTAACGATCTACAGTTTTCATTTCTAAAACCTGTGGGTGGCTTTAGACAGCACAGTAATTCATGAAGATGTTTACGTGTGCATATACACGTACGTGTGAATGCATGTTAATGTATACATCTATTTTTTATACATATATCTATATAGAGATACATATAGTTCTCTATATATGTATATAAATATAGATATCTAGATAGATAGATAGATATCAATATAGATATATAGATATCTATATCCTGTAGTAGCTCCTCTACATCTATTTCCTTTGTTCTTAGCACCTCTAAAGGGAAATTCAGCTCTGAAGAATCTATTACGACTACCAAGGTGATAAAACCATCTAACTAGCAATAACATTTATGACTTAGCTGTTATGCAGGATTTAGGAATAAAAATATAAAGAATATTTTCATTTAACAGAGTAGAAGTTACTGTAGTACTTTTTGCTATTCTTGCATCTTGTTTTGCAGCAGAATAATTAAGTTGCTTCTTACTGGACTAGCAATTACAGGCCCAGAATGCAGTACATGGTGAGAAGGAATAGAGAGGAATAAGAAAAACCCCACTCGCTCTCAGATCCTCAGGTGTCTGTACATGTAAGCGAATAAAAAAGCGCATGACAAGGCACATTTGAGGTCTCTCAGCCCACTGGCCCATGCCAACACTGACATCTGCTGGTGTCAGTCAGTTGAGGGAGTTTTTCTGCAAGCAGTAAATTCACAACGAAGTTTTATGGAACTGAAAAGCATAGATTCTTCATTGCATGGCAAGGGTTTGGTAGCCTGGGGACTACAGGGGTAGCTGCAAGAAGCCACTAGAAAGTTCCCCTATGTCCGATAGAGCCAATGCCTGACAGCTCCGTGATGCACTCGCTGCTGGCCAAGGCTGAGCCAGTGGGTGAAAAAACCTGTGCAACTGCAGTGAAGGAGCACAGTGAGGGTAAGCAAGAGAAACTACCCTGCAGGCTCCTCTAGAGAGAGAAGCCCACAGGGCTGGTGATCTCGTGGGGTAGCCACACTGGAACAGGCTGTTCCTGAAGGTCTACACCCCATGGAAGGGGCCCACACTGGGAGCAGTTCATGAAGAACTAGCTCGTGGGAAGGATTCGTGTTGGAGAGGTTCACAGAGGACTGTTTCCCATGGAAGGGACCCTACACTGGAGCGGGGAAGGAGTGTGAGGAGTTCTAGCTCTACGGAGGAAGGAGCAGCAGAGATGACGCGATGAACTGACCAACAAGCCCCATTCACCAGCTCTCCACTTGGGGAATTCAGGAGTAAAGCAAAGCCCTGGAAGGAGTGCTTTGGTGAGCAGCAGGGTCAACCCACCACAGGCAGTTCTGACTCTTCAAGGTGGGTGTCTGCATTAAAAGGAATGTCAACTGAACTTGTACAAGACACATGAAAGAATAAATTGAAATATTCCTTAGCATTTGGCCATTCCAAGTGTTTGATGTGACCAACATAAAAAGAACAGTGCTTTGACCAAGAAGGCCAATGGAATCCTGGGATGGATCAAGAAGAGTGTGAGAAGATCAAGGGAGGTTCTTCTCTCTGTGTACTCTGCCCTCGTGAGGCCATATCTGGAGTACTGTGTCCAGTTCTGGGCTCCCTGGTTCAAGAAGGACAGAGATCTGACTGTAAGAGTTCAACAGAGGGCCATGAGGATGATCAGGGGACTGGAGCAGTTGCCTTGTGAAGAGAGATTGAGACACCTAGGACTTTCTAGCTTGGAGAGGAGAAGGTTGCGAGAGGTCTTAATTACTGTCTATAAATCCATGAGGGCTGAGTGACAAAAAGAAAGAGACAGTCTTTTCACTTGCACCCTATGACAGGACAAGGGGCAATGGGTGTGAGCTGGAGCACGGGAAGTTCCACTTCAACATGAGGAAGAACTTTACTGTAAGTGGGATAGCACACTGGAATGGGCTACCCAGGAAGGTTGTGGAGCCTCCTTCTCTGGAGACTTTTAAGACCCATCTGGAGGGGTTCCTGTGTGATCTGCCCTAGGTGCTGCGGCTATGCTCAAGCAAGGGGGTTGAACTTGATGACCTCTGGAGGTCCCTTCCAACCCTTCATGATCTGTGTATCCTTTAAGGCACTTTTGTCATAGTTTGTAATAAGGCAAAGAGTTTATACTAAGACAAAGACTTTATACTAAGGAATCAACTACGAGTTAGTGTGAAACAACATTCCGTCTTCATTTCTGGAAGGCAGACGGAGGAAAGCCCCACTAGTAATGTCGATCTGATAGTGTTCTGGTTCCATCTGCTGGCAACAGAACGTAACATCAGAGAGTCTCGGGGAGATGTAGGTGCTCCTGCAAGAAGGAATCATAACAGCCGTAACAGGAGGCTACGAATCCCATTAAAGATTTTGTAGGGTATCTGCAAGGAACGGGGTTGATTATCCATTTAGAATCTTCATAAAAATATATTTAGCTTAATACTTGGGCTAGAAAAGCAGGTTTTTTAACTCTCACTGAGTATTGGTTCAAATAAACTTCATACAGCTGATCCCAGGAGAGAGCTGTAGCTGACCTTGAGAAGTCCGCATCTCGATCAAGCGGCACACGATGGTTTTGGAAGATATAAATTAAAAGTTATATATATATATATTAAGTCTGTGGATATTTCTCATAGCAAAAGCAAGAAAAATATAGGTTTTCTTGATCAGATTTACCAAAATATCCAACCACTGTTGGCTTCTGTGGACTTAGTTACCATCAAGCAAGACCTTTCACAGAAACACTGAGAAGAATTATAAAAACTAAATCTACTGCTGTTTCATTTTTACCCTCCACTATACAGAAATCACATTTAACCCCATTTGGTTTTGTGAAATTAGCTAAGTGCAAGGAACTGGTCGGTAATGAAATGCAAGCAGCCTAAACAATCTAAATTAGGGTCAGGTAAATGATGCCTTTGACCTTCAAGGTTCAAGATAAGGCAGTTCTAAACATGAGGAATAGAAGAGGATGATAGCTGGTGTCACTAGATGGCAGTGCTCCAAAGAATTCCATTCTCTGCCTTTCAAGGAATTCAGCAAGGAATTCTGGTGCAGGCTTCTTTTTCAACGTTAATTCTCTTCATCTTCAGGGATTGGAGCTCTCCATCTGAAAGTTTCTTCCCAAAAATTTCAACTGATTCATAAAACTTAGACTCCCCCTTGATTTCTTCAACCTGTTGGCTACTTCTTGAAGACCAAACCACTCCCTTCTTCAAAGGCCATCCTCACGCAGCTTCTTCAGTTCATGTCTCCTAGTTCCCTAGTTCCAGTGCTGTCTAACTCCTTCAGCTTCCTTACTATTTCAAATGTGTCTGTCCTCTCTTCTTCCTCTGTTTGTAGTAATGTTCTAGTCACAGACCACATACGAGTCCCTCTCCACAGTAACAAATGTGTTCTGCACCCTTCAGAACATCAAGGGCATCTTCCTCTTAGCGGTATCAAGTGCTACCTCAGCAGGGCTGACAGTTACAGATCTTATGAGCCTTTCCCTTCCCAACTTCACAGCCTCCCCTCTACTTTCTGTCCTCATCGCAGCAGCATGCCTTCATGCACAGAGGCTCAGAACACAGGTATCAGTCACAATATTGAACTCTTTTTTTCTAATCTCTCCTCAAAGCTGGAGCCTGGTATCTAATTTGAGATCTGTCTTGCTGCAGCATCCATTCCTCTAGCCTAGACAAGCATTACACCTTGTTCTGTTCAAATTCATTCACATCGCTGCTGCAACGTTCATCAGTGCTTTGGACATTATCCCATTTTGGGAAGTAAAAGAGATGCTCATTCAAATACAAGACACTCTTTTGCTTTCAAAGTTTTCACAGCCTTTCCTTTGTTGTCATCTCTGCATCAGTAAAGCAAGAACTGGTTCTCTGCCTTCTGATTCCATCACTGATTTCTTAATTTGGGTGGTTTTTTGCTTTTTGAGTACTTTGAGTTTTTGCCCGCTCTCCTGCTGCCTCTCACACCTGAGGAGAGCTCAGTACAGCCAGTGATTATTCCTTCAGAATTCCTTTAATTGCTCTTCCACCATGACCTGCAAAGCAGCTAATGGGCTGGGGTTTAAGGTCAGAGCAAAGCATGATGATTACCCAACCCTACCTTCTAAATAATACAGATAACATTTCATCATTATTGCTGCATTGAGCTCTCGGTGAATCTCGAGATAAACCTCAGAATGAAATCCAGCTTTCATTTAAAGGCTGTAAGCAATTAAGAGTTTCAGAAGCTGCCACTTTCACTTGGTTTGTCTGTTCTGAAACCTCAACTACTGGGTCTGTGATGTTTTCTTTCAGTAAATCCTCCTGCATCAGAAACGGTGCCACACGTGTAAAACATACTCAAAGCAACTATCTCCTGTGTAAAACCAAAATAATGATCTTTTTAAATGTTTTAATACGGAACTGGTATCCAAGGAGAAGATTTCATGTACGCGAGTTGACACTGCTGCTTGTTCCCCCAGAATGAACGGTATTTGGGACGTTCTGTAGGGTGTGGTAAGCGCACAACATTCCTACAAGGCTGAAGAATCACAGGCTTAGCCAACAGGAAACCTGCTGCCCCTCTCTGGAACTTCAATTTTTCACAGGCTGCCAGCAGAATTTTCCCCTCATTTCACACCCAGAACACAGAGCCCTTTTCTAAAGGTGGATGGGTCTTTCAAGGCAGGGCAAGGTGCATTTTTTCCCCTTTCATTTATATGCCAGGAAAAAGAGCAGAGTGATGATTTCCACCTCTTTATGACAGATAATTCATTATCAAAGCAGTGCCAGGAAATGAGAATTTGTTGCTTAGCTGAGGATTCAGACCTCACTCACCATTAGATTATTTGGCCATTCTGGGTGCAGGAAGTTGAGCAGAAAAGAATGCAAAAGTCATGCAGCCAAGACAGAGCAAGTGGCGACACGACTACCTCCGTTGTTAGAGCACCTACCTGGAACAGAAAAGCTTTGCTTAATATTTCTAATCCCAAACCTTTTGCTTTTCTGTATTATTGCTAATATCTCATCTCCTTTAAATTAAACAGGTTTCCCTTAAAATAAAGTTCAGGGAGTATTACACAGCCATCTTCTGTTGCTTATCTTGCAAGACTGTAAAGCTCCTCTCAGAGTTAGTGCTTTTCAGGATACAATCTCCCCCTCCTACAAAGAATGACCCTAATTCTCTATCCTTATCCTTCTGACCTTGCATTTGGCTGCACTAAAGCACCTGTTTTTCATGTAAGCCCAAGTTAACGAGTCGCACAAATTGCCCTGTAAAACTGACCCAACCTCATCCTTATTTACCACTCTACCATTCTTCAGTTCACCACAGATTTTATGAGCAGTGATTTTATATTTCTGGAGCTGGTGATAAACAGGAACTACAGTCATTTGCCAGTCTGAAAAACCATTGGGAAAAACTCAGCGAGTATTTAGGATCCAGTCCTGATGTTTCTGGTGTAACCAAAGGAAGAAGCACATTCATCATCCATTCGTTCTTTTAGTGCAAAACACCTCCCCAAAAAAATTAAATGAAAAACCCACAGAGATTTAAGAATTCACTGTCATCAAATCACAACTTGGTAATATAACAGCAGGATAAAACTGGATAGGCTTATTCCAAAACCCATATAAATTTCCTCACAGCTTCTTACAAAAGACATTTTTTGAAAGATCTCTTTTTAAGCACTGCATCAACCCCTGACAAATGAACTATTATGTGGTTCTTTCTACTTCAGCTCCCCATTCGCTAAAGATGCAGGATCCTGCAGTTACTACCCAACAATGCAAGGAATACGCTTGACTCCACGTTCATCAGCATCCAAGTTCTGCTCAGCTTTGTGCATGCGTACAGCTCACAAACCACACTCAAAGTGCTTGTAGAGTCAGGATTGAGGTGAGATCGTCTCTGTGATAAAGGGCTGCTAGTGGGTATGCACTTTAAACCTTTATGGTGCAGACTTTTACACTCACAGGAAGCTATTTGCCCAATGGTTTTTGTTGTTTCAATGGGACCTCTCGTATGAGTAGAGAGAAGTACAAAAATTCATGTATTTATACCCTAAATTGTGACAGAACTTCAAAATATGTCCAGAAATGCTATTTATTTTTAAAACTAAACGTGTTTTACATCCTAAGCAAGATAGAAACTTCGTGGCACCCTTGTTCTAGTTATTTTAAGACATACCTACCTAACACAGTCATTTCTTTCAATCTTTTTACTTTCCTCTTCCTTGAGGCTACACTGCAGAAGTTGTTTCTCAGCAAACAATAATATGTCTTACAAAATTAAATCACAATAAGTCTGAAATTAAGTAAATTCATACCTTTTCCTTTTAGCTTCTTCTTATTGTCCACATCCTCTGTTGTAAATAAGATGTTGAGACCTCTTCTGTCAAAGTATGATGGACTCTAGAAATAAAGAGGCAAGATAAAACCAGGAAAAGCAGTTCATAGGTGATGAATACCTGGATAACAGTGACCCCTAGAAAGGAAAACAAAGGCATCAAGAGCCTTAGTATCTTCACCGTCCATCTTCTGAAGTCCATCACAATACACAGTGTAAATTGCTAATGTAAATGCTTGGTAAAAAGCAGTGATCCCATTATTTAGAATAGAAAACTGGCTAAAAACTAAATTGCTGGTACACATTTTAAAGCAAAAAATAATTCTAATAGTCATGATTTTACTTTCCCAGCTAAAGTAGAGTCTTCACTTGCTGCACTGAAGACACAAACCGAGTAAGGCAGCTTTACAGCTTAAACTGAGTATGTGAATCAAAACTATGGTCAGATGTTACATATACATTCAGCTGCAGAGTGTCTCCCGTGAGAGAAGACCCTTACAACTTTGAATTACTTTTACGGTCTGCTATTGCTTGAACTTCTCCAATTTTCAATTTGGCAGATGATTTAGGAGGAAACACCAGGTCTTTGCCTTTGAAAAGTTAATAACTAAAACCTTCTGCCATTTAACCCCCCCAATCTTAGTTGTACTGAAGGTGATGAAAGTCTGTTGACTTCCCCAGGCCATGGATCAAATTCTAAAAACGGTCTCCAGCCACTGTATGAACTCTACAAAGTTAATAAATGTCTAATGTGCAGGCAGTTCCAATGTGAAGATCAGCAGACAGAAAGCTTCCGAGATCTAAAAACATCACAAATGCTTCCCCAAATATATGCTGCTTCTAATGGAAATCCACAGGCACCTTCGTATTTTAATAGAAAATCATGAAGTTGAAAGATTACTCTTCTGTGTTGAAATGACACTGAATTGTTTTCTCGTTTAACTATTTATCTGAGGTTTTCCTGAGACAACAATATCTCCAACAACTTGGATTTTGTGCTTGACCAACAACTATGCCTGATAAGTAGATAGATGTTCACAGAATGGTACGTAGAATGGGTCAGGTTGGAAGGGACCTGAAAGATCATCTAGTTCCAACCCCCCTGCCATGAGCAGGGACACCCCTCACAACATCAGGGTGCTCAAGAGCCCAGCCAATNGCATATGTGTTATAAATATATATATGTATATATACAATCAGTAAGAACAGCAAAACAAAGCAAGGAAAACACAAGACTGATACATCACTCAATACATATTCAGGTTAGAAAGATCTTACCTGTTATTTGCAGATGTTTTCTGAAAAATAATGACAGCAAAACACAAGAGATACAACCATGTGTAACAAGAAAAAATACTACTACCAGTGCAGTATCATAGAATTTGATTCACAAGCAAGAAATTGTCACATCAAGTATCTACCAGAGGTATCTCTGTTATATGAATGTATTGGAGTCCCTAAGTTTATAGGCACACAAAAACCCAACAGGAAAGAGTGTCAATAATCCTTTTTATTTCAATTACAGCCACTCAAGACAGTTTTTTTCAAGCCCTGTGTATTTTCTATATATTAGAGAGCCTAGATACTTCATGCTTCACCAAGGAAGTGTCACCAGACTTGCTGCAATCAGGGACATTTTTACCTGATAGAGAAAAGAATTCTCAACACTGGGTCATTCAATTTAAATAACTTAAAGGAAATTCAGTGTTATTTTAATAGCTTTATCATTTTTCTCTTGTATAGGAGTTGATTATTTCATTGAACGAACTAACTGAGCGCTTTATCAATGTAAACTGAAATATTTGGGGCATGCTGCAGGTAAAGGTGAATGTTTTTACAGCACACCCTCTCCTGAAACAGACTATTTATCATTCTTTGGAAAAGGGGGACATGAAAAAACAATACTATGTGTGTGGCCCACATTACCTTCATTTAACGCACTAAATACAGGGGGGTAGAGAATTGTGCAGTTTCTGCACCATTGATAATCTGACAGTAAGTATTTATTGAAGGTAAAACACTCATTGTCTGTTGACACTATTTGTTTTAATATATAATCTGGCTAACCAAATGATCTTTAAGCAATGCAGATAAGCAGTGGCATGCAAAGGGTCACTTAAATGCCAATTTGACTGTTTCATAAACTTAAGCATTCTTTTCCCATGACTATTCTCAGCTACTTAATTGAAAGTATTATCCATTTACAAACTTTGGGCCTGCCATAAAAAGGCTCTTTTCTGTATCCAATAGACCTTTCAGGACCCTAAGAACAACAAAAGCTAATAATTAAAGCTGCTTTTTTTTTCACCCCCCACTTTCTTTTTCAATAGAGAAGTGAAGAAGCAACTCATGGTCCATCTAAACAAAGCTATCTATGGAGATCTTATTAGCACTGAAGACCATAAAACTGAGTCGTCTCGCTTGACGTGGGATGGACAGGATCAGTGATGTCAGGACACGCTCTCTACTACCTTTTGTAACCTGCACTCCTACTACAGAGTGACTGATGCAACCTAGAGCAAGGCAACAAGCAGTTGTCCTTAAATCGTGGCTCTCTGTGTAAAACCTCCTGAATTTCAGACAAGCGCTGACTGTAATACAAATTCAAGTTAATGAATTTTTAATACATCTTCTCTATTTAAAGATGATGACTTAGAGCTGGCATTGCTTATATTAAATTTGTGGTATTTTCCATTGTTTGTTTTTAATTATTTTGATTAGATTACGCTTGGAATTGTATGGACAAATGCAACCCCCACATAAGCAACTGCAGTTTCTGCTGCAGCCAAGAGAAGTTTCATCTGCCTTTTGCAGGGGGAAAGAGACCCTCTGGATTTTAAAACCATAAATCAGAACTATTTCAGGGAGATAAACACCAGTTTAAAAATAGGGACACCAAACTCAACTTGATAATTTTGCTCAGACACTGCCAGCATCCAAATCTGGGGGACTGGTATTATTTCATCTCCAAATTTATCTATCCTAGAATTACAGAATCATAGAAAGGTTTGGGTTGGAAAGGATCTCAGAGATCATACAGTCCCAACCCCCTGCCACGGGCAGCAACACCTCTCACCAGACCAGGGTGCCCAGAGCCCCATCCAACCTGGCCTTGGACTTCCAGGGATGGAGCAGCCACAATCTCCCTGAGCACCCTGGTCCTGATACGCATATTTTCAGTATTTTTCTTTATTATAAGAAATAACACTTGAAAATTACTTGACATTTGAAGCCTAAGGAGACAAAGACTGTTGCAAGTCGTGTTCCTCTTGTAGTTCTTTCTGGATTTCATCTTATTTAAATTTTAATATTGCTTTTCCTTCCACCTGTAGCACATCCAAGGATGAAGCCTAAAACGTTCACGAACAGAAAGACAAACAGTCTGTTACAAACTGGTATTTTCACATAGAGCAACGGCACAGAAGCAGCTCTGAACACCAGATCATCCAATTCAATTAAACTAGATTCTATTCAGGATATAGAATAAGCCAAAAAGGGTGATAAAATGAAATTCCCCATGTGCCTTCCCTCAACTGCATTTCTGAACAGTCTGTGACTGTGTTTCAAGCCATTACAAGGGAATCAAAAGCAAATCAAACTCCTGTTATGACTATTCCGAATTATTAAACCTAGAAGAGCATAAACACCTCTGAAGTTTCTATTCCAATTTAAACTAACTCAGACACACATCGTTTAGAGGATGATGTTGTTAAGAAAAGTTTCTCCGTGGTTGTGCTTATGAAATCATGGAATACAAGTCTAAGTAATTCCTACTGTTTCCACCCACAGCTGCTCATTCCTATTTATTAGAGCACCACCTGCCTCGTTGTACCGCAAGTTGGTTTTTCACACTGTGAAACAGATCAGATCAGGTTGAAAAAAAATAGTAAAAATAAATTATAAGAAATTGTGAAAGGAAGAGAGAAACTAATCCAAATCTGGTTCCCTTTGTAGACTATTTCCATGTAGAAATATTGCCCCTGGCAGCTCACAGTACTCAAGGAGCAAAAGCAAACAGCAAGGAAAAGGAACTGCTGAAGTCATCACTGCTGCCCTAGTGACTGCAACTCCTTCGTAAAGCTCAACTCCAGAATGCATGCCCTTGTGCTGCTTTTTCCACCTTGTGATAACCTCCAGAGGTCCCTTCCAACCCTAACCATTCCACAGTTCTGTTTCCTGCACTGTTGAACATCTGCTGATAACTCCAGCAGTTAGCAAGTTCTTCAAAGAAATCAGTGCACGAAACACTTATGGAGATTGATAGTTCATCAACAACTGTATCAATCACCAAGTAAAAGACTAAGAACTCTAGAAGATACTGAAATTAGCTACTAGGTTCTGAAAAGAATTGTTCAAAATTAAAGTAGTCTCATATAATGTTAATTTTTTAAACCAGCACTGCTGTTGCTGTCAGCACATAGGGGAGAATGCATGCAGGACCTCACTCAGATATTTGATGGTTATGAGAGAAATCTGGAGTCAATCAAAACTTTACTCAGAAAAGCCATGCTAACTGAAATAAGGAATATGGACAACTTTGAAAGTGCTATGTGCACCTGAAAACATACCATTAAAGTGGGCTAAATATGGGGTTTGCTTTTGAATGTCAGAATATTGCCATGCTCTTAAATGTTATGTTACAGAATCACTGAATTATTGAGGCTGGAAAAGAGCTCCAAGATCACCCAGCACAGCCCATGACCTAACATCACCGCAATCAGCTAGACCAAGGCACTAAATGCCATGTACAGTCTGTCCTTAAACACCTCCAGGGATGGAGGCTCCACTTTATGTAGTCTCCCTGCAGAATGAAGTGCTAGAACTGATGGGATGTTACTGTTGCTCTGGAGACCAGAGAATGGTTTAGGTTGGACAGGACTTGAGAGATGATCTAGCTCCAACAGGCAGAGACACCTGACCAGGTTGCCTAGAGCCCCATCCAACCTGACCTGGAACACTTCCAAGGATGGAGCAGCCACAGCCTCCCTGGGAAACCTGTCCCAGTGCATCAGCACCCTCACAGGGAGGAATTTCTTCCAAAGATCTAACCTAAACCTCCCCTCTTTTAGCTTGAAACAATCCCCCTTGTCCTATCACAGGAGTTCCTCATAAAAAGTTCCTTTCCAGCTTTTGTGTAGCCCCACTCAAGTACTAGAAGGCTTCTGCATGACACCCTCGGAGCCTTCTTTCCTCCAGGCTGAACAGCCCCCACTCCCTGAGTATATGTTCACAACAGAGGGACTGCAGCCCTCTCATCATCCTTGTGGTCCTCTTCCGGACTTTCTCCAACAGTTCCATGTCCTTGTACTGGGAGCTCCATAACTGGACACAGTACTCAAGGTGAGGTCTCACAAGAGCACAGTGGGAGAATCACCTCTCTTAACCTGTTAGTTACACTTAATTTGATACAGCCCAGAAACACCAGAGCAAAAGAAACCCACATGCATGGGAAAAGCTGTTCCTTCCTCTTAGCAACAAACGTGCCCTCTGTGGTACTGTCCCTATCCACCTGATACCACTCTCTGCTAAAAATCTAAGCTTTATAGTATTGACATCCTAATGACAGTTTCAGTCCTGTGTGAAAATACCACAGACCCAAAAGGATATTGAGATTATGCCATTTTCCAGGAAGGCATCCACTCGTTAAATGTGGGTTAGGATTCTATTTCTACGTTGTTTCACTTGTAATCTTTCCAATCTCATAAAGAAAAGCCTAACCCCACATCTGACCGAATGAACCTTAATTTGTTTTTTCCTCTAACCTTAAGCTGCAGGACCAGTATGAAGACCTGTTTTATAGAAAAATCTTCTTTTAAAGGGCAGGTGGTAAGGAAACGGCTCTGCATGCTCGAAAGCATTGAGACCTTAAACATGGGACAAAATAATGCTACCTAACAACAGCACTAAAGCTGCTTCACCTGCTTATTAGAGGTTAACAGCTCATCTTCGGGCCAAGCTTCATTTTCTGCTGCTTCAGATTCTTGCTGAACTGCTGGTGTCTTCTAAGAGAAAAAAAAGCAGCTCTGTAAGAGGTGAATTTAAGTATAATTCTTCTAAATGTACAGTATTGTTATGTACAGTTCTTTTTAAAGACACTTCTGTGCTTCCTGACAGGTAACTCAGCATGATTTTTATGAACATGCAGTCATTCTTTCATCGTCCATGCATTTCATGAAGCACCTAGCACACTCTATCAATTTTATCTTTAGGCAAATATTTCCACAACAGCTAACTAGAGTCCCCAAAATAAATACAGTTGCAGGCAAAGGGCCTACAATGATTAACGCTAAATAATAGTATTTATAGAGATTTCTTATCAAAGATCCGGCCCGTTTCTTCCACAAATTGCACTTGTAAGAAGAAATCGCAAACTCTAAGACAATCCATACATCAGGAACTTGTAGCAAGAGCTCTCTGATGCTTTAAATCAAATAAATCATTAATGCCTCTAAACAGCAGGTAACACCCGGCCCAGCCATCCCCAGGTTTAAATATTTACATGTTAAAAACAGCTCGAATGAAAAGCACCGAATGATGGGCACTAATAAGTATAAATATAGATGAAGGTCTTACAACTCTGTTACTCTAAGCATTGCTACTGAATGAAAGTGAAATTCTTTATATCCAGCAGCTGGAGACTCAAATCCCATCAGAAAAGAAATGAAAAGGAGATGTGAGAGAGGAAAGAGAAAAAGTAAAGGTATAATCATCATTTATGAAGCATCAAAATGTTTGCAAGGCCTATTTCATTTCTTTCCCAGTTTTATCAGTTTAAAATATGAGCTACCTATCTTAACAACTCTGCAAGCAAACAGAAGCACTATTAACTTATTATATTTTAACATTCCTAGATAATGCAAAACGTTACCAGGCTTGCTGGCTGAAAACTTGGCAGGGCTAGAGATTCAGTTCTTATTTCCTCATGTTCAGTCAGTGCCTGCTATGTAAGAAAAAGAGGAAAACTAGTGTCAAACTTTATGCTAAAACCACTAACAATATCTGTGCAACCTTACAAAGCATCATCACAACAACACGCATGCAGAAATTAGAGTTTGGGGGGTTGTTATGCAAATTTGTTCCAAAGCAGCGTTCAGAGAAAAAAGCTCTTCAGCTCATGTTTTGCAAACACGGATTTAATTCTACTATGAGTGACTTCTCCACGGAACTGCTCTTGGTAAAGGAGTTCAAGAGGAATTTCCACTGAATCTCTCTGGGTAGCTTCAGGGAGAGTGAGCTTACCAAGCACCTGGTTAGCACAGGGATAGGTAACTCAGCACACACAGACATTACCCTTTGTGCCATACACTGGCTTGAAGTATGCAGTTTTAAAGAGCACGGGAACACACACAAGTATCATGCTTGAGCTATGGTTTAGCTGAGAATACAGATGTTAAAAACTGCTACATAATATTAAGGATTTCTGGGGGAAACGTTTCAGAGGCACAAATTCATTAAAGCATCAGTAGAATACACGTTGGGAAAAGTCACATAGTGAAGAAAATCCTCTGCTGGCACCTCAAATGTCCACTTGCCCTTTTGATCTAAGAATCATCCATGCAGTTGAGCCTTTATTCCATCAAGTGAAACCTACAAAGATTCAAAGATTCACAGAATGGTTCAGGTTGGAAGGGACTTTAAAAGATCATTTAGGTCCTGCCATGAGCAGGGATACCCTCCACTAGACCAGGGTGCTCAAGGCCCCATCCAATCTGGCCTCAAGCACTTCCATGAAGAGGACAGCCAAAACCTCCCTGGGCAACCTGTTCTTCATGGTGAGGAACTTCCTCCTGACTTCCAGTCTAAACCTCCCCTCTTCCAGCTTGAAACCATTCTCCCTGCTCCTACCACTCCAAGCCCTTGTGAAAAGCCTAGAATATTCGTTCATGAATGCCTAGGACTGTTTGTACCATGAAGAAGCAGATTCTGAACAATTACATCTTTTCCCTTGCAAAGTAGAAAAGGAGAGGGGGAAAGGAGGAGCCTACAGGCCAACACTAAGAGCTAGACGAATACACTACCCCAAAAATGTAAATACAGAGCAATTCAAAGCTATGACCTTGTGGAAGATTTGTTGGTGTTTTGCTTTTTAAGCAAAGCCTTAGGGAATTGATCTCCCTTTGGGAGAAAAGGCAGTTTAAGTTAAAAAAAACCCTATTAGGTAATTCCTTTTCTCTGTCATAAGAGCAAGGAGCTGAAATCAAGGAAGGTGCTAACAACTGAAGACTAAAAGGAGATGATTCAGCATTACATTCTCAAGCTCTAGCAAACAAACAACTTTCTATTTTCAAACACAGTGATTATCATGAACTCTTAATTATTACACTCCACTTTAACCCACTGTAGGTCTTTCCCCCTGCAATTTATCACTCATTTTATAGAATCAAAGAGAGCCTTTCATTCACCTAAACCGGATCAACTTAACGTTCCCAAACTATTGCATAACATGCAAATGGCAATTTTACATATTAATTTTCCTGATCTGTCAAAACCAACAGAATTATAGGAGCAAATATTGTCTTAATTTTATTATAGACACCTCTACGTGTTACAGGATCACTTGCCTTTGCTGGGCGCGGTGTTCCCTCTTTGTCCTGTCCCCATGGGAGAGTGGCAGCCACAATGCTGGCGTGTTGTTTTAATCAAATGATGTGGGGTGGCTGTTTATCTGCTACGAGCTGTGTGTTTGCCTTCACAAAAACAAGGCCAAAGAGGTGCGAACCAACACTGGGAACTGAAAAGGTGTGAGAACTGTGGCAACTCTTCATTCCTGTGGGAGTCGTTCAGACTGGGGAGTTGGACTAGATGATCTCTGGAGGCCCATTTCAAGCCCTAATGTTCTATCACTCTATCCTGCACTGATATTTCACCCTTGTGATGGGAACTTCAACTTTGCCTTTAAAAAAATAAACCAGCTTGATTAAACCAGAGTCTTCCTCTTAAAAGCTATTTCAGTACTTGAGCACCCAGAAAATTCATTAGACACCATTTTAACATTTTCAGTCATTTCAGATTGTTTGTGGTGTCCTCTGTCACTAAGAAGACTCATTGTGAATCCTGAGAAAATAAAGACTCTGGTGGTTGTTGTT
>VZRI01001475.1:0-38734 GCA_013397515.1 Upupa epops
GCTTCCTCAGCCTGTCATCATAAGACTTTCTCTGTAGTCTCTTCACCAGGCTTGATGCTTTCCTCTGGACCCTCTCCAGTACCTCAATATCTTTCTTACTGCCCCCAGTACTGGAGATGAGGCCTCACTAGTACCAAGTACAGGGGGAAAATTATGCCAGTAGTCCTGCTGGCCACACTATTCCTGGTACAGACCAGGATACCACTTGCTTTTGTGCCACCTTACTTCCAGGTCCCTCTTCCATAGGCTGTTCTTCAACCACTCATCAAACAGTCTGTAGGGTTATTGTGGCCAAATTGTAGGACCCTGCACTTGGCCTTGTTAAACATCATCCCATTGATCTCTGCCCAATGAGCCAGCCTGTTCAAATCTCTCTGCAGCATTCTCCTCCTGTCCAGCAGATTGACACACCCCTGCCCACCCCCAACTTGATGTCATATACAAATTTACTAAGGGGAGATTCAATCCCCTCATCCAGGTCATCATTAAAGATGTTGAATAGAAAACTGGGCCCAGCAATGACCCCTAGGGGACACCACTGATCACTGGGCACCAACTGGTTGTGGCACCATTCACAACCACTCCCTGCGCCTGGTCATCCAGCCAGTTTTTAACACAGCAGAGGGTGCACCCATCCAAGCCATGGGCTGCCAGCTTTTCCAGGCAGATGCTGTAGGAGACCATGTCGAAGTCTTTGCTGAAGTCTAGGTAGACAATGTCCACAGACTTCCCCTAATCTAACTGGCAGCTCACCCAGCTGTGGAACAAGATCAGGTTGGTTAGGCAGGACCTTCCTTTCCTAAACCCATGCTGATTACCTTGTACCTGCTTCTCAGTGGTGCTCAGGATGATCTGTTCCATAACCTTGCCTGGCACCAAGGTTATGTGCTGACAGGCCTGTAGTTACCCATATTCTCCTTCTGGCCCTTCTTGTAGATGGGCACTACACTGGCCAACCTCCATTCATCTGGCACCTCCCCAGTTATCCAGGACAGGTGATAAATGATGCAGAACAGCTCTTGCACCAACTCCTTAAGCACCCTGGAATGAATCCCATCCAGACCCATAGACTTGTTAGGATCTAGGTGGTACAGCAGGTCACAAACTACTTCCTCCTCAATTACAGGAGGGATATTCTGCTCCCCTTCCCTGTCTACTACCACAGAAGCCTAGTTACTTTGAGGGTGGCCAAGATTTTGTTAAAGACTGAGGCAAAGGTGTTAAGTACCTCTACCTTTTTCCTGTCTTCAATTACTGTGTTCCCCCCTTTGTCCAGTAAGGAATGGAGATTTTCCCTGGCACTCCTTTTGTTATTAGCATGTTTATAAAAGCATTTTTTATTATCCTTAATAGATTTGGCCAGACTAAGTTCTAACTGAGCTTTGCTTCTCTAATTGTTTCTCCGGGGCCTTAACAATATCCTTAAATGCTTCCAGAGTCACGTGTCCCTCCTTCCAAAGTTGATACACTTTTTTATTTCTTAGTAACAGTTGTAACAATATGCTAAGGTTCTTTGAGTAGCCATAGTAGTTTTCTACTTATTTCATCAAATCTTGGTACTAGCTGTATTTAACTGCCTGTATGAACTGTCCTGCTGTACATAGTAGCTAGCTAGTGTAGTTTGAGAATGAAATGAGCTGTGTCATCTTACGCACAAAGGTGACTCATCTAGAGTAGCCAAATTTGTAAAACAGTAGTTTCAGTGTTTCTATTGCCTAGTAGTTTTCCACTGCCAATTTTGAGGCTAAATTTCTACAGATTTTAGTTTCTATTAATGACAGTATTACTTTTTAATATTTTTCAGCAAGTGCATTGTTTGGTGAACAGGTAGCAAAGGCATTGATTCGGCAGTAATACTGTATAAATATTTGTGGAATAGGTAATAAATTCTCAGCTTCTGCAGTTTGTCTTGGGTGAAAAAAATATATACCCAATGTTTTCTTTCCTGCAGGGGTTTGCTTTCATTTAATTTCAGTACTTCCTTTACTAACATGTAAGTATTTGAACATTTGAAGTCTTTCAGTGGAAAATGCTAGCTGTGGGTAGCACAGGAAATACTATCTGGCTTCCCACCCTGCTGCCTCTTCCTTCTGAAATTATTTCACTTACTCTTCAGTTGGATTGTGCACATGCAGAATAATTTCTTTGGTGCTACATACACCCATAAAACAGGAGACACACAAGGGAGACTGCCATATCAGGATTATGATAACAGGGAGAAAGAATACTGATAGTACAGTAGATATGCCAGGGATAATACAATGGATAGATCCTCTAAAAATAATAACTAATTTTAAGATATAGTGTGTACTTGTAATTTGATAAATTTGTATGTGTGAGTGGAAGAAACTGAGCTTAACTCATTTTTACAAACTTAATGAAATGATTAATTCTAGGATATATTTTTCTTCTGGAACTACACAACTAGTGTAGTCTGACTTTTTCTGACAACTCTTTTAGAAGTTCATGTGAACTAAAAATGTAATTAATAAGTCATTTGGCATCTTATAAAACCCAGTTAACATCAGCAAATTTATTCAGTCATTAAAGAAGCAACATGTATATTGTGTCTTAAAGGTTTTTGATATAATTTCACAGTAAGTACCATTTTTTTCATGATCCTTCCAATTCTGAAGACTCTAGCAGATTCCAAATTCATTGCAAAATTGAGAGAAAGATTCCTCTTTTTAAATTTGGGTGAAATTGAGTGATACATACATACAGTACAGACTTCAGTATGTGGTTACAGCAGGTCACAGCTCTTGAGTGTGATAGCACCAAGTGAGTATTTTTCTTTTAGAAAATGACATTGTTTGAAATTAAAATTAACAACGTAATTTCACATCACAAATGCTTTCCTCTTTCTACAAGGTTAAAAGCTGACTTGCTCCAATGTTTCATTTCAGTCAGCAGTGCTGTCATCTCTGCTGTTGTAATTTGTATCTGGCTATACAGATAAGGAAACACAGTGACTGCTTGGTACTACAGGCAATTAGAAGGGCTCCCACCAAGTTTGATTAAGAAGCAGTGTAATGCTCTGAATTGTGTAGGAATAAAAGGGTCTCTTCCATAGCTCTCACTTGGACCATGTGTGACTGTTACATCCCATTGGACGGTGTTAATGTACTG
This sequence comes from Upupa epops, assembly GCA_013397515.1. Classification (NCBI taxonomy): domain Eukaryota; kingdom Metazoa; phylum Chordata; class Aves; order Bucerotiformes; family Upupidae; genus Upupa; species Upupa epops. Next base: position 3,130 of record VZRI01001475.1, read on the forward strand.
TCCAATTTCCATAGTTCTGAAGGGTCTCATAAGGCCTTGAACTTAAGAGTATGTGATCTGAGAATGCATGGAGTAGTATTCTGGTGTCCATCCCAACAGTTGAAATGATATGCAACATTGGGATGAACTTGAAAAATCTCTAACAGTTTGTGTGTGCTAAGAGTTCAGCATATGGGGTTAAGCATGAGCACAAATGCTGTCAAGAGAATTCTCGTTTAAGGTAACGCTGATTTGGATAAAAAAATCTAGTTCTTAGTCATTCAGCATGCGTATTTCTGACCTGTATGGTGCTAGGATAGATGTACAATTACTGCCTGAAATTATATATTGTACTTTCTGTATTTGGCAATTAAATTTGTTTTTATGCTTAGATGTTATAGTGGATTTCAAAGGAAGCATAACATAAAAAACCCTAAACTGGAGAATAGTTTAATTTGGATTTTGTTTACAAGCACTGGAAGAAGTGTGTGTATATATATACAGATAGATGATAGAAATGTTTCTACACCCAGGCCCAAGTATAGTTATTAGATAAAAAGGAGGAACAAGTATGAAATGTTTCTTCTTGTAAAATTGATCAGTAGAATAGCTCCTGTTGGAGATCTTTTTAAATGGAGGCTCACAGTTTCCTGTTAAAAATACATCTAGTAGCATCCTGTGAGTATATCTGCTATACTGCTGCCAGTCATTTAATAACTTTTTCACTATCATTGTCATACATTCTGGCTTTAACTAAATTCACAAAACTTTTAGGAAAGTGAATAAAGCTTACTCTATTTAAAAGGAGGCTCAGAGGGGAGCAGGTAGTGTTTACAGAAGTCCAAATGTATCTGATTTATAAGAATTGTTGTCAGTGCTCCTTTTCCTGACAAAGGCGAGGTATGTGTCTAAACTAGAATGCTTTTTTACAGATACTATCTCTTGATATATTTCTAAGTACAAATATGAAGATTTATACTTGGAAATTGAGTAGTTCTTCTCAATGTTAACTTGCTGGAATTTGAATTCTGGCATCGTTAGCATTGTTCCTCTGTAATTCCTTTAATTTTTAGTGGCTTGTGTAAATTCACAGTCTGTAAGCAAATTTATTGGCAAAACTACTTAGATGGGTTCATGTTAAAGTACTTTTCTTCCTAGTAGTTTTCCAGTTACTTGCGGTCAAGTCTGATCTTTTTTATTTAATTATCCATAAAGTGATGGTTAGGTCAAGACTATATTCAGAGGCTTAACAACAATAGCAAAATAATTGACTGTTTGTGTACTTCACAGTCCAGAGACTGTGAAGACAGAGCCTTTTTTAAAGTGACTGAGTCATGGGGCCATCTCCATTTCCCAAAAGCATTTCTCTGTACTTCTGCAGCAGGAAAAGATAAACTAAATTGTAGTATATTTAAGTGACAATAATTTGACTTAAATTCTTTAAAAGAGTAGGAAAAAAATCTTTTGCAGCCTGTTTTGTAGATACACTTAGCCACTACTGTGTTCAGTGAAGAATCTGCTTAGAATAATGCTATAAACCACTACTAACACATTTAAACTTACATAAATAAACAATACTAATTTAACTTCAGATACATTGATTCAGGATTATTTGTGAGGAAGATTTTATGCTGTTTAGCAGTTAGGATTTCAAGGTAATATAAAATTACTTTGGAAAAGTACCATTTCGAAACAGTGTATTATGGGAGGAAATGGGACAGCTATATGTAAATTAGCATTAGTGTTGAGTCCTTGAGTAGTAAGTGGATAAATAACTATTTACATTAGTACAGTAATGGGCAACTTGCTGTGTTTCTTCCAAATAGTTTATTGCAGAAAAAATCCCTGTTTCTTTATTCAAGTGGAATTGTAAATTCTGGAACTTGTCATTCAAGCACACACAGCCTCATTTTCCACTACTACCTGGCTCAGGAGCTGTGTCTAACTCTCTAACCTATGTTTGCTTAGATTTCAAAGTGTGCTGTGACAGGAGTTCGAAATTTATGTTGTCACCTCATTGTTACCTTAGAAATAGTACTGACAAAAGGTAGAAAAACAGAACAGGAAAGAATACATTACCCAGTAACTTAAAAAAATGTGTGTGCAATGTGATTTAAAAAAGAAGAGGATTATACCACAACTAAACATTACCACTAAAATTAATGATTTATAGCATAGAAAGTTGAGAAAGCTGATCCAGTATGTTTTAACTGTTGCCTGTATTTAGAAAGACTGGACACATCTGTTATGCAATTCGGTGGCACAGGAAAAGTTGTGTTTCCAATTAGCTGTTCTTGTCTTTCTCTTCGTTTTTTTAAGCAGAAGGACTCGTGTAGGAAATGATCATGACTGTGGTTTTGGAAATAGTAAAACTGTTGTGCAGAGACTTCTAAAGGGAGCAGAAGGAGGATGTTTGATCTGGACTTTTTCACTGCATCAAGGTGCCATTCTCAGAGAAAAAGGAATCATTAGTTATTTCTAAATTTATCTCAGTTGATGGGCCTTTCAGAAGCTCCCATGACCACACCACATATGCACATTGACCTTAGCTTTTAAGCTAAGAGTGCTCTATACAAATTTTAATCTGCCCTCATGTCAGATAATGCAGAAATCCTTTGAAAAATACCAGATTATCTGACTTTCCTGACAAAGCAGATGTTGTATATAATGATGGCTAGGCCATATGGCAAATGAGGATGCCCTTTAATGTAGTTAGAAGTACAAATATAGTGTAGATGTCTTTTCTTGATTTTTATCACACAAGGTTTGATCCAAAAGGCTACAGCGGCATGAGTAACAGCATTAATAAGAGCAGATCTGTAGATTAACTATTTTGAGGACCCTGCATGTGAAACATATGTTTCAGGGGACTTTCATTTTGCACTCCAGCCTGGATCTGTGGAATGAATGCTTGTTAGCAGTTTTGTGTATAAATGCTGGCTTCGTATGATAGGAAGGGAGTAGAGCTTATGCTCTGCGATCACCTGATGATGTGAACCAAAGTACATCTGGGGCAGATAAGAATCAAATCAAAACTAAAAAGTAAATCTAGACACAAACCTTGACTCAACCATTCAGCATCAGGCACGTTGTGAAATCTGGCCTCAACTCTATCTGCAGAATTATTTCCAGGAAACAGCGTAAGCATAATTAGTGTTTCTGCACTTCTGTATTTCTAGCATACCAGCATCAGATTACACAGTGGGTGGCTGCAGTGACTATGCTGCTACCATTTGCTCTCATTTTAGTGCTTGGAGATTATTTCCTTATAGTCCCAAGTAGTTCTTTGGTCAAAATCTTTTGGTCAAAATCTTTTCACAACTTTTTTTTTGTGTGCGAACAATACTTTGAATATAGAAAAAATAACTTGTCTGCCTGTTCACAGAATATTTTGACTTCTTGTACATGCTGTTTTGCTTGCTTTGGAAAGAGCAAAATGCATTTAAAAGACACCTCCTGTAGAAGTTGCTAGAACCATTACTGTTGACCGTTAGATACCCTAGGTTTTTAAAAGAGCATGACAGTTACGTGGAAGTCTTTGAAACTGGCTAAAACGCATTAGTTTTTGGGTCTGAAAAATTCTCAGTGTAGAGTCTACATATGAAAAGTTTGGAGTAACTTTCACTATTCAGAGTAATTTTCATTTCCTGACTATTGCTGCCTCAAAAAATATTTGCTATACCGCAATATCAAAAATTTTTTAAATTACAACAAAGGCTTTTTGCCTTATTGCCAGTATTTTCAATTTATTTTTGCTATTGATGCATCCACCCTTATGTTGCAAAAGAAGCACTCACTAACTTGCACCTAATTTTCCACCTGAATTTAGGCCACTGAGCATAAGGCACCTGGAGGTCTACAGGCACATTTTAGAGGAGTATTCATTGTTTAGTATGAGTCATTTTGTGCATTTAGAGTATGTTTCTCCAGCTGTATAGTTTTATCATACATAGCTTCAGTAGCACAGAGCAATATTTTGACTTTGAAGCTTCAGCTGCATGAAGGAGTCCTAAATGATTTTTTTCCAGGCACAATGGTAGAAGTAGTCATGAAGGATCGCCAATTCTTTTCCGACCAGGTGTGGTAGTAGTAGTGAGAATATGATTCTCCTCCTGGTTTACAGTGGTGCTAAGAAAATAAAATTATCTTGGAAAATAAATTATGGGAATGACTTTAGCTCTGATATCTTTGAGGTTTAAAAAGTACGGTATTCAAGACACTTTTGTGATTTTTCCTTATATATCCAAATTTTATTTTTGCAAGAGTACTTCAAGCAGAGAAATCAAACTCATTTCTCTGTACTTCCATTTCTTTTATCAATATTCAAGATAACCAGTATTCACTTTGAAAAGAATTTCTGAATAAACCAATAGGTTAGACTACCAGAGGGAATTAATTATTCAGGATATACTTTACATTGTGACAGTGCTTGAAGAAATACTACGTATTTGGAGGCAGTTACAGTTATGACACTTGATCACAGCTCACCTGAAATACATATGATTTCCATCAGTGTCTCGGCATCTCTTATGTAAATGTACACTTGAGGGCAGGTTAAGATCTGTTCACCTTGTGCTTTATTATTGTAAGGATTTCCTAATGAAGCTTTATTTTTTTTACAGGAGGTGCTGAAACAACTACAGGGAAGTATTGAAGATGAGGCAATGACGTCTTCTGGACAAATAGACTTACTGGAACGACTTAAAGGTAGATCTAGAATTACATTTGGGTAGGCTCATTATTTCTTGGTTGATTTTTTTCTTTGTTGTAATTTCTAAAGTCTGCATCTTCTTTTCAATGCTGATGTTGCTGGTTAGGCATAGTCTCATTACTTTTTATTTTTACTAAGCATTTTAAGACACATTCTCAAAATTAAGTTCTTCCTGTGCTTCCTGTTTTGCTTTCACTACTGTTTCCGTAGGGCTCCATATTATTATTTTTCTTATAACTTGTATTTCATTCAGTTCTTCAGAAACAATAACCATTGATTAGCTTCAACAATTGTCTAAACTTCTTTGCATGCCCTACCTTCTCCATGCCATAGTACTGGAACTGTATCTGTCATGCTGCAAATTGATGCCCCCTTTCCTAGAGCACGTGCACCATCGCATTATATAAACTCAGACCAGTGACTCCTGCTACACATCCATTATGCCTGATATGGGTTTTTTATCTGAACTATATTTATTGTAAGATAAGTGTACATTTAAGGGGCCCTGTGGTGAAAAGGCTGATCATCATGATTCACACGATGATGAAGCATCTGCAGGATTTCTAAGAAAGAAGCTATTGTGAAGTGGGCCACAAAAATAATTCATATGACATTCATGCAATACTTTGCCCATTTCTTAAGTCCTCTGTGAAAGAGGCAAACAGGCCTGTGTGGGGCTACAGTTCTGATTAACAGGACTGCAGTTTGGCTACTTGCTCAGATGACCAGTATTTAAGTGTACCATTAAAATGAGATTTGCTTTCTGTGGATTTCTGTGAAAAATCATGAAAAAAACATGGATTTGTTCAGGAAGTAAGAAGTGAAGATATAAATGAACTTTTAAAATTGATTAATTTTAATTGATAATTGATTAAACTGATTCATAATAACTTTGAAAATGTTTTCTCTTTATTAACCAGAACTGAACTTGGAAAGTACCAACTTTCCTGGAGTGAAGTTAAGGTCAAAGGTGTCTATGTGTTCATATGGGAGTCGGGAAGGATCTCTGTCAAGCCATTCAGGAGAGTGCAGTCCTGTCCCTATGGGATCATTTCCAAGAAGAGGATTTATGAATGGAAGCAGAGAAAGCACTGGTTATTTAGAAGAGCTAGAAAAAGAGAGGTAATTTTCTCTATTTAGTTGTCTAATGTCTACTGACTTTATTTTTCAAAATGGAAGTTTACTAACTCACCTAGTATCCACTTACTATGCATGTTTTTGATCAGTGGTATATTTGTCTTGACAGGTAAGGAAACAAAAAATACACATTATATTTAGATGCACATAAAAAATTACTAAATATTTTTCATCATACAGTTTCTACTTGTTCTCTGTATGTATTTCAATTTTTACTCATTGATGGCTGAAGATTATTTCATTTTGAACAACAGATTTTCAGCATCTGAAATATATTTAGAGAGGGTGGAGCATCCCAGACACTTCCATATCTTCTTACTAGTGTTGATAAGTGCTGAAACAGTAACAATGTGATGGTGCAGTCTTCTGTTTTTTGCAAATGGTTATCAATACTATAGCTGATTGCTCAGTTATTTACTGTTAGCAGATGTTTACATAGTCATGGTTTTAAACTCAAATTGTGTAATTGTTTGCTTGTTTCTCATTTCCTTATCACTAGGAATTGGAAGGGACCTTGAAAGACTATGTAGTCCAATCCCCCTGCCACAGCATGATCACCTAGACCAAGTCGCACAGGAACATGTCTGGGCAGCCTGTTCCTATGCTGTGTTACCCTCACTGTGAACTAGACTCTGTCCCATTAACCACTATTCTCTGTCTTCTGTCCTGCAGCCAGTTCACATACCACCTCACAACCCAATCATCCAGTCCACACTGCCTCAGTTTGGCTGTGAGGATGCTGTGTGGGACTGTCTCATATGCCTTTAAAAGGCTATCAGTTTGGTCAATCTGACTTCTCCGCAGTGAAGCCATAGTGACTATCCCTAATGACCCTCTTGTCCTTGATGTGCCTAGAGACAGCATCCAGGACAAATTGTTCCATCACCTTCCCTGGGATGGAGATGAGGCTGACCAGTCTATAGTTACCTGGGTCCTCCTTCTTACCCTTTTTGAAGATTGGAGTGATACTTGCTAACCTCCAGTCTCTAGGCACCTATCCTGATTCCCATGACTTAGAAAAGATGATGGAGAGTCGCTTAGCAATGAATTCTGCTGTCTCCCTTAGCATGTGGAGGTTCATCCCATCAGGGCTCATGGATTTGTGTTCATCCAGTCTGCTAAACTTACCCCTGACCCAGTCCTCACCAACTAAAGCAGGCTTCTTTCTTGCCTCAACTTCCTCTGTAGCCTCAGCAGTCTGGGCTTTGATATCAGGACAGCTCCCAGAAGTATAGACAGAGACAAAGAAGGTGTTTGGTATCTGTGCTTTCTCTGTATCCTCTGTCTTCGGGGCACCGACCTCGTTAAGCAAGGGGCCTACATTGCCTCTAGGTTTAGTTTTACCTGCGCTGTGTTTGAAGAAGCCCTTTTTTGTACCCTTGATCTCTCTTGCAAGATTGAATTACAAGGAGGTCTTAGTTTTCTGGTTGCATCCCTGCATTCTCTTACCAGAGCCTTGTAATCACCCCAAGGCCATCCCCTCCTTCTGTGACCTAGAAAAGAGTGGGGGGATGCGTTATTTTAGTTTGCCAGTTTGGAATACACCATTTGTGGCTGGCTGTTTCAGATATATTACACTGTATTAACAGCAAGACTTTTCAGAGTACATTGCAGGTTGCTTCTTCTATTGGTTTACCTATGCAAGGACATTTAAGAATCTTACTTTTTTAAATTAGGTAATTTACTACTAAAGATTACAGTGTTATGACCAACATTTTATGAAAATGTTTCTGTGCCTTTTTATTCCTTTTGGTTTATATTGATTTTGAGCATTTTCTCATTACTTTTTTCTCCCTCTAATCTTTTCAATCTTCCTTTGACTTGCTTAAGCCTTTACAAGCACATGCCTGCAGCACTTTATTTTCAAGATTGCACTTTATTGCCTACCAGTTCAAGTGAAAGTATTAATTATAAACGTAATTTACATACAGGTAGAGTAGCATGGGGGTTTTTTCCCTTCTCTCTTTTGACTAGGAATGGCACTGACATAATTATGCAGAATACATTTTCTGCATTCAGAATCAGTTTTCTGCATTCATTCACCTTTGTATATTAATGGGAGCTTCAGAAATACTCATCCTTTAAAGAAGCAGTTCAAACTGGAAACACTTTTTAAGTCATAAAAGTAGAGAAGAGTTTCAAAACCTTACTTTGTGTTTCTCCTTCTGCTGCGACACATCTTGAGAGACAGGGAGCTCCTCTAGGAGAGAGCTCCCCCAAGGTGGGGGTAGGAGGGTGGCAAGCAACGGCTCTCAACCCCCTGCCACCACAGAATGGAACACAAAAGCCTGGCTACAACTCTTAGGCAGGTTTAGCCACAGCCCTCTTTTATGTTGGGAGCTTGAACACACAGAGACTGAAGAGACAAGCCATTCTCTGTACCTGAAAACCACCTTCTGTGGGATGACAGCCCTCCTCTCTTTCACTGAGGTCTCAGATACAGGAACACCAGCATCAGCTCGTTCCTGTCCTTGGCAGTGGGCTGAAGTAAGGGCAACTATTTCAAAGCCACGCCGCAGTCTGAACGCCTTTGAAGATGCCAGACAGAGGTGAGCTCTTAACCCTCTACCTCCCTTGGTGCATGACCACATGGGAGAAGAAAGAAAGGCTCTACTTAAGGCCTGTAGAAAGCCCTTGGACAAGACCCCAAAAAGCCTATTATAACAGGCGTTACCCCACATTACCAGCACCATGTTGGCCTTGTCTCTGCCAGGCTGGCAAAGATCCTGTGTACTCTGCCACTGAGAGAAGCCTCTACTAAGAGAGAGAAAGAGGGATCACAAGTACTGATCTCCTAAGCCTTTGGCAAACAGAGAGAGAGTCTGGAATTCTGTTCTGTCCTCTACATTTGATGCTGCTGTAGCCTCAAAGAGCTCCGAGCCAATGGGAGCTGGAATTATGCTGGAGACATCACAGAATGCTGATGTCTGCAAGAGGATCGGGAAAAGGAACTTTTCCACAAGCATCAAATGTATATTTCATGCTGTATTCCTGCCACCGTACCCCCCACTCCTTTCTCTTCTGGGAGGTGGGGGGCGACTTTGTGTGTGGTGGCTTTTGTGGTTATGAATGGTGGTGCACACTCTCTTGCCCCAGACCTCTCATCTAAGGCCAAAACTTGATTTGTTAGCTGTCTCCCATTTCTTCTCTTGTAAAGGCATTGTGATACAGTTTCTGTTTTACCTGTTTGATTCTTTTACTTACTCAGAGATTTTTCCTTTACTTATTAGTGATGGGTTCAATAAACTGTTGTCTTTTTAGCAAAGTTGCTTCATTGCCTGTTGAATTCTCACTGAGAGCTGGTTGTTGTGCTTGAATTACAGGTACCAAGCCAAATCAATTTAGACTCTCTCCCTACACCATTACACTGAGGTAATTTAAAAGACATTAAAACCTGAATTTTCATGGAATAGTGATAACCAAACTAGTAAGGCATTACTCAGAAACAAAAATGACACTGTTAAATCAAAGCTCATGTATTATATTGCTAATGGAGGACTAATGGTTCCTAAAATCTTTTCTTGATTCTAGCAAGACTTTGTGCAAATTGAAGCACTGAATGAGAAAGAGTTTCATGAACAGCATAGCACACATTTTACCATAGAAACTTAGTCATGTGTTCACTTAAGTGAAAGTAATCCCTCACTAGTGCTGAGTACAGGGGAAGGATCACCTCTCTGGTCCTGGTGGCCACACTATTTCTGATGCAGGCCAGGAGGCTGTTTGCCTTCCTGGCCATGTGACCACAGTGCTGGCTCATATTGAGACAACTGTCAGTCAGCACTGTGTCCAGGTCTGGTCTCCCCAATTCAAGAGAGATAGAGAATTAATCTAGAGAGTTCAACGCAGATCTATGAGGATGATTGTGGGTCTAGAGTAACTGCCTTTTGAGGAACGATTGGGGAAATAGGGACTTCTTTGGTTTGACAAAAGGCTGTGAGGGGATTTAATTACTGTGTATAAATACATGAGGGCTGGGAGCCAAGAAGAAAGGAATACTCTCTTTTCAGTCATGTAAGATAGGTCAAGGGGTAATGGATGCAAGCTAGAACACGGGAAGTTTCACCTCAATATGAAGAAAAACTTTATAGTAAGGGATATTAAATAGTCAACGTGTTGCCCAGGGAGTTGTAGAGTCCACTTTCTGGAGATGTTTAACACCTATCTTGATGCATTTTTGTTCTTTAGGCAGTTATGCTTTTCAGTAATGTGTATCCTGCTTGAGCAGGAGAGTTGGACTCAATGGCCTTTGAAGACCCCTTGCAACCCTAATAAATTGTGTAAACACCTCAGGGTCCTTTTCCACTGACTAGTTCTCCAACCACTCTCTACCAAGCCTGTAAATTTGCATGGTGTTGTACTGACCCAGGCATAAGACCTGGCACTTGCACTTGTTAAACCTCATACAGTTAGTTGGCCTTGCCCCACTGAACAGCTTGTCTGCCTGAAGAGCTTTCCTACCTTCAAACAGATTATCACACCACTCAGTTTGGTGTTGTTTGTAAACTTGCTGGGGGTGCACTCAATCCTCTCATCTAAATAGTTGATAAAGATGGCCCAAATACTGAGCCATGGGGAACTTTACTTGTAACTGGCCACAAACTCAGTTTCACTCCAGTGAACACAAGTTGGGGTCAGCTGTGCAGCCAGTTTTTAGCCATTGAAGAGTCCACCAGTCTAAGCCATGAGCTGCCAGCTTCTCTAGGAAAATGCTGTGGGAGACTGTTGAATGCTTTACTGAAGTATTTATCTCATACACTAGTTGGGTCACTGGGTCATAGAAAGAGATCAGGTTGGTCAAGCAGGATTTAGCCTTCATAAACCCATGTTGTCTAGCCCCGATCTCCTGGCTATCCTGCACTTGCAGTGTGAGCATTTGCAAAGGTGATAAACTTGGGTTTTTTTGTTTCTGAGGCCCAGTGGGAGCTCCTTGTTCATCCAGGCTGATCTTCTTCCTCAACAGTTTATGTTGTGACAGATGGGGACAGCCTGTTCTTGTGCTTTTAAAGGTACATTTTTGAAGAATGCCAAGTCTTCTTAGACCCTTTTGTCCTTCAGGGTGGATAATAGTTTAGCAACTATATTCATCAGTTCTCTCAGAACCTTTGAGTGTATCTTATCAGGTCTCATGGACCTGAGAGGTCCTGAGTTTAGGAACTTTAAAGTTCTTTGTAATGTCATTGAACCTGATGTGTCTCTACCACTGATGATTCTTCCTTCTCCCAGTCCCAGCCCTTAAACTCCATGACTTGGGTGGTATGTTTTGAGTTCTTGCTAGTGAAGACTGAGGCAGAAAAGTCATTGAGTACATCAGCTCAATGGCTCACATTTATATATTGTAACTAGGTCACCTGTTTCTTTCCACAGAGGACCCACTTTTTCCTTAGTTTTCTTTTTCTCATTCATACACCTAGAAAATCTGTGTTCGTTTCTGTTAATGTCCCCAGTCTGATTTAATTCTTTCTGGGCTTTGGCTTCCTTAACCTTATCTGTGACTGTGCAGATGATGCCTTTGTACTTCACCCAGGCCACCTCTCCTTGCTTCCACCCTCTGCAGGCTTCCTTCTTTTGTTTGTTTGTCTGGCGATTTCTTGCTTATCCTCGAAGGCCTTTTGACATTTTTACCTAGCTTTGTTTTCGTAGGGATGCAGTGTTCCTGAGCTTGGAGGATTTGGTCTGTGCATATTAGCTGACTTTCTTGGGCATCAGGTACCTCCAGGACTCTATCTTAATATGCTCATTCTACTGAGTAGGTACTTGAAGAGGGCAGTGTCTGCTCTTCTGAAGTCCAGGGTGACAAACTTGATGGGTACTCACCTTGCTTCTGTAAGGATGTTGTCTTATCATGATGACTGCAGCCCAGGCTTCCCTTGAGCTTCACATTCGTCCCCAGCCCCTCCTTGTTACGGGATAGGAAGTAATACTGGGCAAATGCATCTTTCTTATGGCCATATGTTGAATATAGCATTTCTGATAATGTTAATGAGCATTAATAAAATGTCAGAAGGAAGATCACTCATGGAAAGTATTTATTAGAAACTAATAAACTAGTATTTAAAAGCAAACAAGCAATAAAATGCACAACAAACCAAGAGTGGCTTTTTGTCTATTTGTACAAGACAGATTTTGCCTGAGAATTTTAATACTGCTTAGAAAACATGTTGTAACAAGGAATGCTATAGAATTATACTCAAAACATGTGTCGTTATATAAATGTAGTTCATGAAGGATTGATAAATTAGTATGTAAAACTGCTAATAGATTTTTCTTAGTAGTCTGTATATATTTTCTTACCTTTCTCATCTGCCACTCAGGTACATAGTACACTTACAATAACCATTTAAAAGTTTTCAAACAGATGAAAATGTATCCTGCCTATAACATTTGATATTCAAAATAAACTTTAGAAGTATTTTTAATACTCTCAGAAAAAGCTTGGGGTTTTTGTGGATTACCTATGGTTTTGGTATGGTGACAAATACTGTAAGGAGACACTTCAGAGTTAGATGAGGTAATTTAGTTCAGTAATGTGATTCAGGCATGTGTACATTACTGCAACATCTAGACCTTTTCTCCAGTGTGTTTTGATGCATTTTACAAAGCCTAAAAGAAGCAGGATAGAAGTAAGCACATGACTCACAGCTATATTTTTCTTTCACAGAATGCCTCAGCTTTAGATTTCAAAGTGGTTTCATAGAGAAATATAGGTATTTTCTTCTTTTGAAGTTGTGGGCCCGATATACAAGAAGCTAATGACTTGCTTAGTGCAGAGGAATGACTAAATATTTGAACTAAGGCCAAGAAACTTCATCCACTTTCTCAACTGTCTCTTCAGTGCCCTCTTCAAAACTTGTTTCTTAATGGATATCAATGCCTATTTCACTACTTAGAAATGGTAATGAGGTCAGATGTTTTCCAATTCTGTTTTTAATAGATCTCTTTTGCTCGCGGAACTTGAAAAGGAAGAGAAAGAAAAGGATTGGTATTATGCCCAGCTTCAGAACCTGACTAAAAGGATTGATAGTCTCCCCCTTACTGAAAATGTAAGTACCATCAGTGTGCTTGGTACTGTGACCTCTATTCAAATGCTGTGTTTATTTTATGAATTTAGTGATACTCTCTGCTATGAATTTAGTTTAAAACATCTTTTATTCACTATGTAAAGATAATACAGCCTAAATAATGCATTTTTAATACAAAATTTTATTTTAACTTGTACCTGTCATTACAAATGCCAGCAAGAGAGACAAGAACTGAAAAGTTATGACAAATGAAGAACATGTCAGTACACTTCTTCTTTAACTCCATCCTCAAAATGTCATTTCTCTATTCATTCTATTACATGTATTTGGAAACAGTATTTACTTAAGAGTTTATGGAGGAGGGCTTAATTTGTAGCCGCAAATGAAATGGTTTTACAGCCTATTTCAGGCAGTGTTTCTCCAAGCTTTAATCTTAGCATCTCCAAACTTTAGGGTCAAGTCAGCATTATTTGGGATAATAAAGATAGTAAAGATGTTCCTGTTGTTGGAACTCAACAATGTGTTTGCAATGCATTCCTTCACATACAGTGTTCAAAAAACCTGGTTGTCCATCTTCACAGAATCATACCTGATGATTCTGTTTCAGCCTCCTGGAAATTGAAACAGTTCCATGATGGGGGTGAAGCAGCTGCATTTCAGGAAATCTAACACAGAGTCATTGCTGGGCTTATCAGAGCACCAGAAACAAGGGTAAAAGGTCTGAAAAAGATCTTGAGGAATTGTGACTCATTCCCAAAGGCATTGCTGGCTCTATCTGTGTCATTTTGTTGCATGTTTCAAGTTGTCTCCCCAGTTTCATAGGCATTGATAGTGCTTCTTATTATGAGAATTTCTTACCTGACTTACAGACCAAGTCCTTTTTGTGGTAATGTATAGTCATTACTGTATACTCCAGCCACAACAGAACACATATTCCATTATTTTTAGTAGCTTTTTATATATTTATAATGATTGTTCCTTTGAGTCTATGGACTGACCTTGGTGAAGTTTTCTGGGAAGACTGCTCTTGGAGACTCATATATTAGAAAATGAAATACTGTGCAGTCTTACCTTGAAAAATCTGTTGGTTGGAATGTATTCCGTTAATCTCTGCTCTATTCACAAGGTAGTTAAAAATATGGTAGATAGCAGTAGGATGAATACCATGACTATAAGCAGTAGTTTGATACTTCTGAGTACATTTGAAGTACTGATTCAGATGACACCTATAACAATTTTGTTGGTATGCTGACATACATTGATAGCCACATGTTTCAGGGTGATAACGAATGATACTACCTCAGTGTTTATCTGTTATATTTAGTCATTTGGCAAAACTTGTTGGTAGTCTGTTGGTTGAATAACATTACATATCCCAGTTTGTAATAATTCAGTCTTATTTTAAAGTTCTGTTAGTTTACAGAGTTTTGTGTGAAAAAGTATTTGTTTTATGTTATTTTCTAAAGTGCCTTCTCTGTACTTCAATTTCAGTTCTCCTTGCAAACAGATATGACCAGAAGGCAGCTGGAGTATGAGGCAAGGCAAATCAGAGCTGCAATGGAAGAACAACTGGGTACTTGTCAGGATATGGAGAAACGAGCACAGGTATATATTGACTTTCATTATTAGAAGAAATGGAAGAAGCTTTTCTGTATTTTTATCCAATTATTGGTAGATGTATTTTAAAAACTGTAAAAAGCATTTAGCTTATCAAATAAAATTGTAGAGTGACAATTCAAATTTGTTACTGCGGTATATTTCCAGAAGTATTACATAGCTAGTTTAGGAAGGTATTCTGAGTTCTGCACTGTGACTGTTAACAAAAAATAAGTCCTTTCAATGAAAATAATGTCTCTAGACAGTATTTTCCTTACTGTGTTTACTCCAGACAGATTTTTGCTGAATAAGAAACATTTCATAGCATTCATTTTTCATGCAGTTAAGAAAGTTGATTTAAATTTTAAAGTGAGTGATTTAATAGTAACATTCAGAACATTCATATGGTTGTAAGTATTTAGCTGAACAGATATTGCACTGTTGTCAGGCTGTGTAGGGATTTGTTGGTATAGACACACTCAGTCCCAGATTTCATCTGCCTGGGTAATAACTGGCTTTGATCTGGAAGCTGTATGATTGTTTATTGAGGTTATGAATAGTGATGATGTCCTGCAAGAACTGAGCTGTGCAGCTTCTCTCAGGTAGTCCTGAGTGTAGTCAGAACATACTTGAGATTGTCTGTGGATGCACGGTTAACCCTGTTGCAGAAGAAAACATTATGTTGTTGAAACCAGAACTTCTGGAAATGTTTACCCATGGGTTTATCACAACTCTTGTTCTCTCTGTGTATATCATATGTATTTACAGCAGTTTACAGTAATTACAGTGTTTGTTGTGATTATATAAAGTTTATGAAACAGGATGTAACTACTTCTGCACATGTTTCTTGTGATTTAACTGGTATTCCCTTTGGTTTCCTTTCACCATGTAGTTGTGCCAAAACTGTGGAAGTTTATTGTTGTAGAACATCGAAGTAAATTCTGGATTATTTCACTATGATGTTTAAATGTACAAACTGAAATGCTAATATTTGGCAAGTATAGTACAGCTGCTATGTTTTTATCTTTGCCATGTGTTTTCCTTCCACCCTGATTATGACATGTAGTGCAATTCAAAATATAGATTGAAGAGAGCAACTTGTTATTGACATTAGCTTGTATGTACACTGTGTAGAAACAAATGCCCAGCATTCAGAAAGATGCATTAGAAAATTGTAATGTATTTGTTTTAGTTTTTTCATGTTCTGCTGTTTCCTGATACATATATATTATCACATGGATAGTTTAGTGGAAAAAACAAAAAAGCATATTTATCCCTGTTTTATTTTGAATATTCAGATGGTGCAGACTATATAACTGGTAAGCAAACATAATTTCTGTAAAATATAAAAATAGAAATTCCAATTCCATGACTGAAATAATGTTCATGGAAAATCTGTTTTTCCTTCATGCCAGAAATAAAAGAGATAATATATTTTTTAGGTCTGTCATTCCTTAAAAATCTCAGGAGAATATATCCCAAGATCCTTAAATATTTAGACCACTAAAGATACCAGAAAGTTTCACACAGATTAGGATTTAAGCTGTATTAGATTCATACAGTTTCTAAATGTAGGCAATAATTTTGTCTGATGTGTATTAGTTTTGAAATAAATACGTAAATCAGCCCTTTAAAAACATTTTTTGGTGTGAATACGGAAGATTTTATTAGAAAACTTAGTGAAATAATGAAACTAGTAATGTATAACTTTAAATGTTGTTACTTTAGCCAACAATTTTATGTTAATAAAAATTATAAGTAAATACAACAATGAATGGGAATATACTATGTACAAATTGGAAGGAAAGTGCTGTTATGTGTGTATATTTTAAAGTTAAAACCATTCCTGGCGCTCACTCAGCTGTGTACCTTTGTGTCTGTGTTTACTATTAGACTGTATCCCTTTGTGACAAGAAATGCTTTGTTTTTTCTGTTTGTACAGTGTTTGGTACTAAATATGCTCCTGGTTAATGAACATCTCATATTTCCTGTAATAGAAATAATGAGTAAGCAGAAAAAAAAAAAAGGCCTGATGTTTAAATCTCAGGACTAAACATGGGGAGAGAGAATTGAATTCCTGTGCCTTTTTAAGGACTGCATCGGTGATGCTAGAGAAATCGCACAACATTTAAGTTTTTATCATCTGCACAAAAATATTTCTCCATGTTTAGGTGTACAGATGTCCAGATTCTTCTGATGCCCTTTGTGAATAAATTGATGGTTACACAGAGAAAAAAAAATTTAGAGGAAGATCAAATAGTTCTTAAAGACTATGTCTGTCATGCATCATGTCACCCATGCGCTGTTATTTCTGGGAACATATTTTCATTATCTTTCTGACACTTAAAAATTTCTTGCTTCAAGAGCAAAGTAGGGAATCAGTTACCTCTTCGACTTACATTGTGCTGAAATTTCTGTCTGTGTAGCTTCCAAATATTTTTCTGATATGTTGCTGTCATGGTTTAGCACTGGGCTGGTGTTGTGCTTAACTGCATAGAAAGGAATCTCTTGACCTTCTCAAATCCCAGCAGGGAGAGACTAAACACAATTGCAGAAACAGGAACTGCAAGTATTAAGACTTTATTGAGAAACAAAGGAAGAAAGAAAGAAAAGAAAAAACAAAAAGAAAACAAGACACACATCCACCCCCTTGAAACTAGCAACTGAACTCCTATTTCCTGACTTCTGTTAGGCTGCAACCTCCACACCCTTCAAAAGAAAGCTAATCCCCAGAGCCAAAGTGCTGTTGCCGGAAGAAAAGAAAAAGGAAGAGAGAGAGGAAGACAGAGAGAGAGACAGACACAGAATGGGAGAGAGAGAGAGAGAGAGGACNGAAGCAGAGAAGGGAAAAGGCTATCAAGGGAAAGGGAATGGTAAGACAGTCTCCCCCAAACTCCCCAAAAAAACCCTTTACTCTGTTCTGCTATGGCCCCTTCCTAGAGCACTGCCACAGTTCACCCAGCCCCATCTTCCTCCTGTCTGAAGTAATTCCAGTTACTGAAGGAAGTTACACAAAGTTGTAACTCTTTGTGTGCTGGAAGAGAATTTGATGCAGGAATACTACAGACAAATGGAGTTTCACCAAACAAATGATAGTGTCCTTATGAATTCAAAACAGATTTCTAGTTAAATAAATCAGTTAAATGTTTGCAGCTTTGCATCTCCTTGTGAATGTTGGCATTTATAATGCATTTCCCATAGCTTTTTTGTTGAACATTTCAGAAATTTGATTTATTTTATGATTATGTATTTTATTTCTTAAATGTCTAGGTAACATTGTGTTTCTGTTCCATGCGTATCTTTTAGAATTAGTATCTTCCATTTTCAGATTATGAACATGTTAAGTGAGAGTTGTTATAATGCTGATTGTTGCAATCATCACTGGATGCACAAAGCCCTTCCAGTTTTAGTATGGCATTGTAAACATTAAGCAGATAAAAGAATCAGGATTTTGCCCCTCAGTTCAAGAATGACATACAACTGCTTGAGAAAGTCCAGCACAGAGCCATGAAGATGATTGAGAGAGTAGAATATCTCCCTTATGAGGAAAGGCTGAAGGAAATGTGCCTCTTTAGCTTGCAAAAAAGGAGACTGATGAGTGATCTTACTAATGCTTGTAAATATATAGAGGGCAGATATCAGGAGGAAGGAACCATGCTCTTCTTAGTTTCATCCAAGGAATAAGGAGCAATGAGTGTGAGCTAGAACATAGAAGGTTCCACATAAATAAGAGAGGAAACAGTGGGGGTGACAGAGCACTGGAGTGGAGGTTGTGGAGTCTCCTTCTCTGGAGACGTTTAAAACTCACTTGGACACGTTCCTGTGCAGCTTTATCTAGGTGATCTTGCTCTGGCAGGTGGATTGGACTAGATGATCTTTTGAGGTCCCTTACATTCTGTGATTCTGTGATTTGGTGTTCAGCTATGTGTGTATTTTATTTTTGTATCCATCACACCAAAAATACTGTTTAGTGCTCTGTTCATATCCTGATACTATTTGGCTAATTGTTTTCCACCTACTTTTAAAGTCAAATAATGTCAATTTAATAAATTACCAAGCTCATACAAGGATATCACAGTATCACACTAACAATGAGGCTGGAAAAGACCTTAAAGATCATCCAGTCCAACCTAAAGCCAACCAAGTAAACCTAAACATCTGACATGTAGATCATGTTACTCAGCACTTCATCCAGCCTAACCTTAAACACCTCCAGAGATGGTGACCCAACCACCTCCATGGGCAACCTGTTCCAAAATCTGATCACTCTTTCAGTAAAAAACTTTTCCCTAATGTCAGGTCTAAATCTCCCGCGATGGAGCTTAAGACTGTGACTCCTTGTGCTGTCTCCAGTGTNAATATATAGCTTTATACTGTATGAAGTTTCATAATGCATCCTGTGCTTCACAGTACAACTTGTTAGGAGCATATTTGTCTTATAAAGTGGGGTTTTTTTTAATAATCCCCTCTCTAACCACTGGATGGCTGCTGTAGAAAATTAATAGCAGTGTGGCTGTAAAAGGCACTGATTAAAAGATGTCTATAAAATTCAGAAAAACCAAAGAACAGGTGTGTTATTCATACTTAGCCCGTTAAATTATTTAAGAGTTGTTTAAGAAAAAATATTTAGAGGCTCTGCATAAGCAAAACTTCAAAAGTGTAGTATTGAAAACTACCTTTTAGACACTATACAAATATAAATCTTTCTCAAACCTCCATAAGGGAAGTAAAAGTTGAATATTTGAGATGAAAGCCAAATAATGCGCTAAACATCTGGACAAAATGTCAGCTTCAGAAAGAAGAAAATTGTGCAAGATAACTGCAGTTTCTCAGTACGTACTGTGTGACCTATCCAAATTAATATCAGTTTTATGGAAAAGTCAACTACTCACTATGTTTTGCGTGTTTGCAACTGTGCTTGTTTTTATTAAGAGTGCTTGAATTACCACTAGTGGAATAGTTCTGTAGTCGGTTGTATTTGCAAAGAACTCTTCATACTGCCATAAAGGGTTTTTCTGAACAGTATCAAACATGTAAATGCATTCATTTCAGGCAAGGGTGGCGAGAATTCAACAGATAGAGAAGGATATTCTTCGTATACGACAGCTCCTGCAGTCACAAGCAGCCGAAGCAGAGGTTAGTGAACAATTACTTGCCTTCTTTTGATTATCATCTTTTCCCTTTTTCTTAAAAAAACCCAAATGAGTTCTATAAACTGATATGCAGGATTTTCATCAGCTGGTGATGTTACAATTAATCAACTAGTTAATAAATGTGGGCTGTTCTTACCAGTGAACTCGGGGTGGAATACTCGAATTACTCCTTCTGCTACTATTGAACTTTGATGACTAATGATACAATAGTTAAAAGATTAACTAGAATTTTCAGTTAAAAAGCCAAAGTGCAGTGTGCTGTAAAGGCTATGTCTTGGTTATAGCAAATAATGAGAACACTCAGTTATACATGCCTTTCTAAATAGGAATTTTGATAAGCATATTCATGGTTTACTTGTCTTTTGAGAGAGTTAAGGTTTTTACAGGGTGAGTATAGCTCCTATCAGACTGCATTGTAGAAGCCTGCCCTATTTTTAGGGCTGAATTCTATGCTGTATTCTATACTATACTATTCTGTATTAAGAAATGCAAAATAATGTTTCTTGTGAAGTACAAAGTGCATAGTAGTAACTGCAACTAGCAAAACTTGCTTTCAAGTGGAAATTCACTTAGAAGGTCAGTGCTGTTTCTTATACTGGTGAATTAAATGCAAATTCTGTGTTGGCTCTCAATATTTGATGGTTAGTCTTAATCCAAAATGGTGATACTGGTGAGAAAGCTCTGAGCAGCATTTAGATTACTAAGAGGTGTATATTTTGAATATTTTTTAAAATAATGGTTATGTATTTCCAGAATTTTGTAGGAAATCTGGTATAGACAGTAGTGTGTATAATCAAAGTTGCCTGGTCTTTTGACATGTTGGCCAGTACAAGTATTTATTTGTATTGATGAAATCCCTCCTGAGCCCTTTCTTCTCCCAGATCAGGCGTTGCACCTCTTTCTTTCACACTGTCCTCGTAAGATTGATGCTTGAGTCCCTTGAACACTGTTCAAGGACTTGTTCCAGTTAAGTCCATATCTTTATTTCATTGTGGAGTCTGAAATGAGGCATAGTACTCCAGATGCAGCCTCGTCAGCTGAGTAAAGAGGAAGAATCCCCTGCCTTAGCCTGCTAGCAACACGATTATTAATGCAGCCCAGGGTACTGTTTCTTGGGTCACAAGTTTCGTGACACCCATTCTAGGATGGGCCTCTCTCTCAGATGGAGGAGGTGACCCTTGAGTATAAGTTAGCGGTCCTGGAGTCATCTTCTCCACTAGGCTGTAGGCCATGGGATTCTTCCAGACAGATGCCTGAAAAGGATAAAATCTGCTCTCCTGTAGTGCAGATCTGTGGTCCCCTCCAAGGATCCTGAACTGTACCATCTCACAGTCACTGCAGACAAGATTTCTTCTAACTTTCATACCTACAACTAATTCTTAATTTTCTTGTAAGCCATTCAGCTTTTTTCCTCTAAGTATATTGATATTACCTCTTTGTGGGGCTGGAAATTGCTGTCAACTAGTGACTGGAAAATTCTGTCCTAAGCCTTACATGCAGCCTTACATGCATGAATATTCAGCATGTAATACAGCAAGCCCTCGTCTTCACCAAGTCCCATTCTACTGGGAACTAAAATCTTTTTAGTCACTATATGACCATCAATAACAGTATAATTTTATGTGCAGTGACAGAGGTAGTGAGTTTTAAAATTACAGATCAGATCTTAGAAAATAGTAGCATCATGCTTCCTAAATATTTTGTGATTAACTGAACATATACATGTTTTCTCATGTATTGCATTGTCTGCTACCACTGTGTTCTTTGATGTGTCTTATTCCTTTAATTAAAGTGTAGAGAATTTTTCAGGCTTATCCCTAGATTAACACTTTACACAAACTTAGTTACTGGCTTCTGAAATTTCTGTTCAACTTGAAATATTTTCTGGGTTTGAATCTCAAGTGTTTTCTGTTCGACTTGGAATAGAGTCTTTAAAATCTTTATATGAACAAATTGGAGTTAGTATACCAGTGATACTGTATGTGTAACAAATGTTGGGACTTCAAATGAAGATTTTTTCTGCTTAAAGTTAGTAATTGACACATAGCAAGGTAAGACATGCTGTTGTAGGCTGTATTGCCCCAGAACAGTGCAGAGGTGCTCAGAAACTGAACTTCATATACTAAGTGTAGTTAAACTTATTGCGGGTGATACAAGCGTGTTGTCTGTTAAGGAACATCTGTCAACCTAAAAAATTAGGTTTGGCATCAAAATTAATACTTTAAGAGAATAATTGTGCTTCAGAAGTAAGGCTTTTCAACTCCACACTTAAAGCCAGTTTCAGAGACAAGATTCATTTTGGTCTTTCTGAAAGCTTGAAATATTTTAAACACATTAATAGACAGTGTTTGATACTTTACACACTTCGTAGCTGCTCAGTTACTCTTTTTGCTTTAGTAAGAAACTGTATTTAATGGTCTGATTTTCATGTTAATCTTATGATCTCTATCAATAACGTGGACACTAGTTTAGTTTTCATGTCCAATGTATGGAAAATTCCTTCCTCCTGAAGGAACTGAAACATAACTCTTCCAGCTTGCCTGCGCAGTTAGATGTCTTTTAATAAAATACTAGATGGATTATATCAATTTTACTTACACTAAATTGTTTCTCCCTGCTCTGTTTAGAAGGATTATTAGTGTACAGATATCATTCCATTCACACAGAAATAACTTCTCTTTGAAAGCACAGCTTAACTGAACTGTGCTAGCTGTAGTGTCCAGTAAATGCATGGGTTACGTGGTAGTGCAGAGAAGACAGTTTGCTCCAGTTCTGTTACATTGCTGATAGCATTGTGATCACAGCTGGTTGCACATGGTGTTACTGTGTGTCACCACAAATCCTTTGTCTTGCAGGGACTGTAATTCTCAGAGGACATGATGTGCTTTCATCTTGTAGTTTTCTGAAGACAGTCTCAGCTGTTAATTTTTGAGGCTAAGGGTTAAGAAATATGAAGTACTGTCCGGTGGATTTGTGAGGATGCAGCACTGATGCGGTCACTGTCTAAAAAGCTTTGAATGGTTAAGTGTATTTCATTTATTTAATTTCATAAATTCTTGTATTCACAGAGAGCACCTCAGAGTAAACACGATGCAGGTTCTCATGATACAGAGAGGCAGAATGAATGCCAAGAGGCAGCAGAAATCAGTGTGGCAACTAGCAGTACTGGGCAGGTAAATTGATTATTTTGTCTATTCACTGTATAAGAGAATACTTGGAATATACAATGCTTACATATTGGTGTGTACCTTGCATTGTTTGTATGCCTGCTTATTTTAAGAAGATAAATGTTTCTTCTTTCCATCTGCATGTGATAAAGTTATTGTATTTATTGGAAGGAAATGTTTTAATAAGAAAGTATAAATATGTGATAATGCAAGGAGCTTTTGTGTGTGTGTGTTTAAACTATTAATGGACTTAGTGCTACAAAAATGAAAACAAGAATGACTACATAAAATTTATTTAATTAAATAGGCAAATTGTAATTCTCAAACTATGATGGAACTAATTATGGAAAGTAGTTTAAATTTTCACCTTGAAAACTAGCACTGAAATATCCAGGGTATTGTTTTAGAAGAGGAATACTAAAAGACAATTTATCATGAATATTTCTTTAATATTTCATGTTAATATTTCTAAAACAGATAAAGCTTCAAAACAGTACTATCAGTGAAGTCATCTCCTGGAAACTTGCTGAAGGGTTATTTAAGTGCTGTTAGTTAACCTTTCATTGTTAATAAATTATTAACAATTTATTAATAAAATAAATTAATAGAATATTTTGAGGGACACACTAAATTCATGTCTTTTCAAACAAATATTTATCAAAATTCATTACATCCATCTTTGGCTAAAAATGCTTAGATTTATCTACCATCTGCTAATGATCTTACGCTTCATGATTCCCAACTATGGCTGAGATAGTAATTGGGAAGTAGAATTATGTAAGTACTACTGAAAGTGTGCTGTACAGTAAGATTTATCAGAAAGAATTGCAGTTTGGCTAGAACATTTCACTTGATTAAATATGAATCCCAGCCCATAATTTTGCTTTTGAAATGTTTCATCATGACTTGGAATTAAGTTCTGTCAGCCATACCTGAGCAATTACTTGAGACTCTGACTATAATTGTTTGTGAAGAAAATACTTCAGTCTTCAGTGCTGTTTTCAGGCTGAAAGCATAATGTATTTAAGTAAGTGATACATGGTGGCTGTATCATCCAGTGTATGAATTTGGAAGCTTTTTGACCAACATCTTGCAGGCAAGGGAGAAAGAAAGGATTGTCATGTCTTGATAGGTCTGTACAAGTGGGATATTTCATTCATACTTTATTTGAGGTCTTAAGTTGAGGATCTGTGCAATTTTGAACTTAGCCTCATTATAATGTATAAAATATGCATATTCCTTCCTCCTGGAAGTTACTAGAGCCAGAACACTTGAATTAATGTTCAAACAGACATCTGGGGATTATTTGCTTTGGGTGCAAGTCCAGACAAAGAGGCTTAATAGATTGTGCATAACATTTATTTCTGATAAACCAGCTCAATACACTGTGAGCAACCACTATTTGTTAGAGACCAGAAATAGTTTTAACCAGATTATTTGTTTCTAATAGGTTTTGTAGTCATAGAATCAATGTTAAGTAAAACACTGCCCATTAAATGGAGGATTTTTCAGGATTCAGTGCACCATCTTTAAGCAGTCTTCTCTTTTCCATTATGCTTACTATCCTACTGCTGAAGTCAAATTTTATGAATTCCTTTGTTTTGCAAGTTTTATAAAGGAATTCAGTGAGGCTATTACATTAAGAAAATGTACCATAGAGTTGGGAAAAATACCTAATTGGAGCAAACAGTGAGCATAGTAAAAAAATTAATGAAAGGCAATGAAGTCTAAAGGAGAAAAAAACATGAAGTAGACAGGATTTTGAAATTTTCAACACGAGAAGGGTCCACATAATTTTTCCTTTTTTTCAGATGAATAGCCACACACCTTCTGTCATGCCAGTCTTAGGATCCAGTAAGAAACACAGCTGCACTTTGTTTAGGCATCATAGCATCCTCAAAGCAGCAAGGCCACTTAATGGCTCTGATGGAAGTAGTTAGATGAATCAGTTCTGAAACACTTTTGGAAACTTAAGTATTTCTGTCTCCATCATGGTGAATTTTAATTGGTAGTGCTCCAAACTTAGGTCACTTTTACCTTTTTGGATAAAATGATCATACTAGACAGAACATGACATCAAGTTACTGTTGTCTTTTACTTATGGTCACTTTCAACTTCAATTTAAGATTTTGAACTGTATGAACAGCAAAGAATATTATTTCTTTATGGTCCACCTATAAAAAAAAATAGATGCTATTTAATGGAGTTTTTTATACTGCTTTATTAAGTGTGTTATATATTACTGAAAAAAATGTTACAATTATTAATCCAGATAGTTTGAAAATGTTGTAATGCAAATTAAGGTAACAATTTCATGTACAGCATTTAGGTTTTACAGGAGATCAACAAAAGACTAGTGACCAACTTGGTAAAATTGGAACATGTTGCTAGTTAAGTCTATTTTTGAGTTTCCCAAAGTGAACAGGAAGGAAGGGTCACAGAAACTTTAGAAGTAGGAAGGAGAGAAAACAATAGAATGCAATAACAAAAAAAAAAAAAACACAGCAAAGATAGTGAGTGGATAAACATTGTAAAAAAAGGATAAAAGTAAGTATACAAAATGGATTAAAAGAAGAAAAAGATGCTAGTAACTGAGTCTTGCTACTACAAGTAGGAGCATGCTATTTACAGTAATTTCTAGGAAAATTACAGCAAATGCTGTCACCATTATTTTATTGATTTTCATTAAAAAATTAAATCTATTAATCCACTCATCATTTGCTTTTTATATGGACAAATTTATGTAGGGTTACTGCTTGCCCAGATGAATCTTTTTGCTTCTCAGTTCTTATGTTCTGAAGTTCAAACTTATTCCTATGCTCTACACAACATGACATAGAAGTTGAGGGTATATTTTTCTGTCTATAAAAATTACTTTGTTGCAAAGTTGACTTCTTGGTCACAATAGTAATTGTAAAATAAATCCCTTGGAACCACTCTATAGAGACTTGATGTCAGAAAAGTTGTTTAATAAAACAATGTTTAACAGTGTCCTGTAAGTTGTGTTAGGGCAGAGAGCACCTAACAAAACCAAATGCACAGTTCATTGCTATTAATATTCCTGATTTGTTGCTGAAATGGAATTAGGGAATGGTCATTTTATACTGAATTGTTTAAATTCGTAGGGTTCTGCTGCTCGAATGGACCATGAAGCAGCCAGTGTTATGAGCTCTAGTAGTAACTACTCTGTTCCACGCAGACTGACAAATCATCTGGGTACCAAGGTAACCGAAGATTGCAAACCACAGGTCGCTAATGCTACATTTTTACTAGTACAATAAGCTCATTGTTTCTGCCAGTAGTACTGATACCAGCTCAATTATCTGTCCACACAGTAATTTTACAGAGATTGAATTTTGGACTGTTTCTTAAACTTTTAAAATATATGCAAAGAAATCCTAGATCAGCTAAGAGTTGTTCAAGTAAGAAAAAATTATTACCAGAAGTGATTAGAATGTCTTAAATGTTTGTGATGCTTATTTGTAATCTTGATGTAAAAGAAGTCTTCTAAAAGCAGTTCCTTGAATAGTTTTCTGGAATCCAAATACACAAAATAGGTGCAAGCGCTAAGAAATTATACAGAAGAAAAAATAAATCTGTAAGCCCTTTATGGTGATAAATGTCCACAGAAGACTACTCAAAGTATATGTGCAACGTGAAAAGAGAAGGGAGAAAAGGGCATATTTATAACACATAATTGAGTTCATGAACCACTGTAGTTTATACTTCTCTGGTGTTGTACTAAGGACAGTCTTCTGGGGAAACAAAGCCTTTTAGCTTGACATAGCATTAATTAATTTTAAGTCTTAAAATAGCAATGCAGTGTTGTAATTTCAGTACAGCACTGTACGCTTAGAGCAAACGGAGGTGATGATTGTTAGTTTTCATTACAAATTGTAGAATTCACAAAAGCTGCAAACTTTGGTTGGACCTGAAGGCAGGGAAAGGGGCTGAGTGTGGAAAAATACAAAGAAACAGGTTGAACCAAATGTGCTGTGGGGTAGGAAAAGCTTAATATTATTACTGTTTGATAAGAAGGAAACGTGATATTGTAAAAAGAAGAATGTGTTAACAGATGCAGGGGCGTGTTTGTGGACAGCGTGAACATACAGAGAGATAGACAAAATTTGTGTGAAGGGGGATGGATTTGGGTTTTTAAACTTTTACCGCCTGGAGTACAGATTTCTGTGGATTCTTCAACTTTGTTCTCTGACAAAAACTTTACCTATCAAATTCAAATAACACTGTTTTAAAATTGCCACTTGAAATATTTGTCTCTGTTTAGAACAAAAGTGGTGTGTTTTAATTGTATATTTGACTTTTCCCAGACCAAGAAGACAGGATCTCCAAAATGGGATGCTAGGCTGTCATAAAATTGTCTCCAAGACTACTTCAGTGGATGTTGCATGTGATCATACAGTTTCTGATTCTAAGATTTTTTTTGCTTCAGAAATGCTGATAATATTTAGAGAAGTAAATGGTAACAGACTTGATGCTTCTTCTACCCCCTGCTATCCAATTTTTTTATAACTTGGCATTTCTGCTCATCTTCTGGCACATTGAATTATCTCAAGAAACCAAAAAAATTAAATTTTTTGGGCTAGTAAACAGTGCAATATATTAGTAGAAAATTTTGCCTAGCAGTCCAAAGTCTCGTGTCTTTCTAGATTCATCTTCTAAAGAAGCACATGTGCTTCTACTTTAGAGTTCCTTTTGATAGTTTATTTATGTTGTGCTTTGATTTTCAGTTTTTCCGTTTATCTTGGCTTTAGGAATTTAAAGTTTGTAAGTAGCATGTAAAATGGTGCTTCAACATTATGTTAACCTACTAAAAGTTCATTAGTAGAACCAAATGCATTTCTTGATCTGAAGCTGTTATTGAAGGAAACAGAATGGGAAAGACAAACCAAATAGCATGTTTGCCACCATATTAGACAACAGCCAAAGGAATCCCTAAAAAATTGCTATTTTTAATGAGAAATTTGGTTACTCCAAGTTAAATGTATAATGCTGGGGTTTCATGGCCTGATTTGACATATGCTCAGTATTTTATATATTTTAATTGAGCACTTGCTTGTTTTACTGGTTTTATCCCTGTAGACTTGAAAAAGTGTTAACTCAGTTTTGTACTTGCTGTACCTATGCTAGCTAGTCCATGTGCAAGTCAGTCATCAAAACAAAAAGTTACTAGTTAATTTGAAACAATTCTAAAGTACAAATTTAATATGCATGAATATTAGATTTTGTTATCACAATGTAAACTACAGATTAATGTAAGCATTCTTATCATTTGTATAGAATAATTGTATTTAATACCACATAATAAGTAGCTTTTCACTGATTAACACCTTACATGAAAGTGTGATTGCTGCAGAATATTTTTTGAGGCAGAATTGATTTTAAATATTTTTTTGAATTCTCAAACTGAAAGACCTGAAACATTTTCATTGATAGTTTTATTTAATGTTTTTGTACAGTGGAAGTCCTTGCCATGGGTGTTGTAGTAGGCGTGAACGAGGGTAGTTAGATACAGTCTTGTGGGTCTTGTGGGTACAGTCAGATACAGCTACCACTCAGTTCTAGCCGTTTAGCCACTAAATTAGATTTATTAAGATTATGAATGCTGAAGTATTAATAGTTCTTAATTATCTCTGATTAACACAGTATTTCACGCCATTAAATAAGATTCTTTTGTTCACGTGTACCATTCAAGGATAATTTAATGAAGTGTGTATTTTTTAAATGTAACTGTATTTTTAAATCCATTTGACCTGCAGGTGGAAATGGTGTACTCTTTATTATCAATGCTTGGTACTCATGATAAAGATGACATGTCAAGAACATTGCTAGCCATGTCTAGCTCCCAAGACAGCTGCATAGCCATGCGTCAGTCTGGGTGTCTTCCTCTCCTCATCCAGCTTTTACATGGCAACGATAAAGACTCTGTCTTGTTAGGAAATTCCCGTGGCAGTAAAGAGGCCCGTGCCAGAGCCAGCGCAGCACTGCATAATATCATTCACTCCCAGCCTGATGATAAACGAGGCAGACGGGAAATCCGTGTGCTTCATCTTTTGGAGCAGATCCGTGCTTATTGTGAAACATGTTGGGAATGGCAGGAAGCACATGAGCAAGGCATGGACCAAGACAAAAACCCAAGTAGGTTCTGAAAGCTGTATAAAAATGTTTCAAGAGTATATTGAAAACAGTGAATTTGCAGAAAGTACAACTTGAGCCTGACTTCTTGTTGAATGTTTCTGAGTTGTTTTATATGTGTATGTATATACATAATTACAGATACTGTACCAAATGTATATACCTCTTTTTTAAACACACCTTGGTGTGTTTCCCAGATAATAATTCTAGTGTTGTATCATCTGTAAATTCATATTGACTAAGTACTCATTCTGTTTTCTATTTTACTGGATAATGGAATCTATCTGTATAAATAATGCCAAATTGCTTTTCATGCAGACATATTTACAAGATAGCTCATTTCATTTAGGACAACAATAGAGCACACAAATTAAATAATCTCAGACTATTCATAGAATCACTTAGATTGCCAAAGACCTTTAAGATCACTGAGTCCAACCATTACCCCAACTGAATCAAACCTACTGTTAAACCATGTCCCTAAGCCCCATATCTGCGTGGCTTCAACACACATCCAGAGATGTTGGTTTACCAGCTTCATGAACAGCCTGTTCCAGTGCCTGATGACCCTTTCAGTAAGGGAGTTTTCCCTAATGTTTAGTCTAAACTTCCTACTGCACAAATTGAGACCATTTCTAGTTGTCCTATCACTTGTTACTTGTGAGAAGAGACCAGCACCCACCTCTCTACAAACTTCTTTCAGGTAGTGTAGACAGCAGTAAGATCTCCTCTCAGCTTCCTTTTCTAAAGTGTCCTAGCCTGCTTCTCACAATGCTTGCTCTTGAGAACCTTTGCTAATCTTGTATATAGCACCTTGATGTCTTTCTTGTATTAGGGTGCCCCAAACTGAGCATAGTGGCCTCATCAGTGCCTACTACAGAGGGACAATAACTTGTCAACTCCTGCTGGCCACACTATTTCTGAAACAAACCAGGATGCTATAGGCCTTCTCGGCCACCTGGGCACACTGATGGCTCATATTTAGCTAATGCTCAGTCGGCTAAATGTCCCCAGGTCTCATTCTGTCAGCAGCTTTCCAGCCACTGTCCTGCAGGCCTGTAATATTGCACTGCATTGTTGTGACCCAGGTGCAGGACCTGGCACTTGGCCTTGTAACTCATGCAACTGACCTTGACCTGTCAGTGCATCCTGTCCATATCTCTCTGTGTGGCCTCTCTTAATACTGTCTGCAACTTGTCCACATCACTGATAAAAGAAACAAAAAATTAGTGGCTCCAATATTCAACCCTGGGGAATACCACTTGTTCAGGGTCACTAGCTGGATTTTCTTCCACCACCACTCTTTGTGTCCAAGTGTTCCACACATGTTTAACCCAGCAGGTT
This sequence comes from Upupa epops, assembly GCA_013397515.1. NCBI lineage: Eukaryota > Metazoa > Chordata > Aves > Bucerotiformes > Upupidae > Upupa > Upupa epops. Next base: position 33,392 of record VZRI01001475.1, read on the forward strand.
CATTATGCAGGAACCCATGTTGTCTGTCACTGGTGCAAAATTGCACTGAAAATTATTTGCCCTGTAACCTTCCCTGGCACCTAGGTCAGACTTACAAGTATGTAGTTCCCTGGATACCCCTTGCAGCCCTTCTTTTGCTAACTTCCAGTCTGCTGGGATCTCCCCAGTTAGTCAGAACTGCTGATAGATAATGGGCAATGACTAAGCACATATGCCATTTCCTTCACACTCTTGGATGCAACCCATACGGCGCCATAGACTTGTTTATATCTAAGTGATGTAGTGCATCACAAACTATCTCATATTGGATAACATTTGCCTCATTCTTCTCCCCATCCCTGTGTCACATCTTAGGAGGCTTGGTATGTAAGGAGCAGCCAGTCTTACTGTTAAGATGGAGGCAAAGAAGACATTAACTATCTCGGCCTTTTCCTCATCCTTTGTCACTATGTTTCCCCTAGCATCCAATTAAAGATTAAAATTCTCACTAGTCCTCATTTTGTTGTTAATATATTTATAGGAATATTCTTGTTGTCTTTTACAGTTGTTGCCGGTTTGAGTTCTAGCTAGGCTTTGTCCCTCCCTGCCTAGCTTCACTACATCTTTGCAGTCCTGGTGAGCTGCCTTCCCCATCCTTAAGAGGCTGTACACTCTTCAGTTCTCCCTGAATTCCATCCAAAGCTCCTTGTTCAGCTAGGACAGTCTTTTTCCCCAACAGCTAGTGTTTTGGGACATGGTGACAGCCTGTTCCTGTGCCCATAGGACTTTGTTCTTGAAGTCCAGCCTTCCTGGGCACCTTTCTCCCTCAGGACTGCTTCACAAGTTACTCTGTTAATCAGTCTCCTGAACAGGCCAACTCAGTATTAATACAAAATGTTGTTTGTGTATAGGAAATATTTTAGTCTTAAAATACTAAAGAAATTACAACATAAATAAATATGTGATTTCTAAGGGAACAGTTAGATAAAAAATGTAACCTTCTGGTTTTCATAGCTGCTTTCTTGAATTGAGGACATTTTGTAAATATGTGTCTCTGACAGATGTTCTGCTGTGTCATGAATGTTATGCTTTTACTGCAAGAACCATCCAGTACAGTTGAGGCTGTGAACAATACATTCCAATATCATTTGTGATTTAGCCAGAATCTAGCTCATAAAAATAGAAACTTAATAGGAACTCAGAACAGAGTGGTTTATTAATCATTCATAAGGTCATAAAACCTAAAGAAACCGCTTCACAATAGATGGTACATTATTTAATGCCACAAGAATATTTAACTTTACTGATTTTATTCACTAAGACACAATTTTTTAAAAGCAGTGGGGTTTTTGTACTAGGAGTTGTATTTTGTACTTGACACATACATTCAGGATCCTCCCTACTTTCACCAAAAAGTACAGTTCAGTACCAAATATTTTTAGTAGCATTCTTAACTACTTTTTAGAATTACTTTAAAAATAATACAAACCTTGAACAAAACACTACAGTTCATTTCTTTTGAAAACTTGTGATCTAGACAAAATCACCAAAAAGATACTAACAATAACCTGTTTCTGGATCAGTGCCTGCTCCAGTGGATCATCAGATCTGTCCTGCAGTGTGTGTTTTGATGAAGCTTTCATTTGATGAAGAACACAGACATGCGATGAATGAGCTTGGTAAGACCTAGTTTTTCTCTGATTTTTAAGTGCTGGAAACACTAACGCTCCTTCTGCATCTCACTAAATATATGGCTTTTTTTCAGCAGTAATTTAAGCTAATAGTAATTTAATCAGTTAAATTTTGCCTTCTAATTGACAAATGCAGTTCAAATTAGCCAGACCATTTCCCAGCAGGTAAGTAAATGTCAGTTACTCCTTTTTCTGGCATGAATTGTGAATTTTGGAAGAGAATTATTATTATGGAAATATTTGCAACTTTACAAATATTTGATTTACAATGGATACACTTTGGAAGAGTTTTTGTTGAGTAATTTTTGTTCTGAGTTTGTTATTTTAACAGCCTAAAATTTTTAGTCAGTACTCAGTAAACTCTGTGCATGCAATTTTCCTTAATTTGGCACTTCGTATTTTTCTCAGAAAGTAGCATTTAGTGATAATAATTAAAGGAGTGATTTTCACATTTACTAAATAGCCTTCTGTGTGTTTGGTGTGAGTTTACTGGTCAAACATGATGAGTGAAATGAAAAAATTACTGTGCTTCTTACTTCCTTATAAATTTTTATGTTCCCATTTTCCCTTTAAATCTTTTTCCAAAGTCAATCCATTTACTTTTCTGAGCCTTCTGTTTTGCTGATGTTTGGAATTGGTTCTGTACATATTAATGAAAAATGGTCTTCGGTGTGTGTGTATATACATATATACATATGTATGTATATACACACACATGTATACACATACATATACTGTACTTGTGATATTAGAATACAGATTAGAACACAGATACTGTTTGTTTTCTTGTTTGTCTTTAAAGGAGGTTTGCAGGCCATTGCTGAACTGTTGCAAGTAGATTGCGAAATGTATGGACTTACAGGTGATCACTACAGTGTTACCTTGAGGAGGTATGCTGGAATGGCTCTGACAAACTTAACATTTGGAGACGTTGCAAACAAGGTAAAAGTAGAATTTTAAGCATAGAAGGTATTTTCAATTCATAACTATGTTTGAATTATAGTTCTCAAGACAGGTGATGAAAGTCTCCAGGACAGGATACAGATTTTGTGGTCAAGAGAGAAGTTCAAAATACCTGTAATTCCACAGATACACAGATCATTAAAGTTTGGAAAGGACCTGGAGGAGCCATCAAACAGGATCATAAAATCTAAGAACTGTCATACATACATGCATCAAGACAGGTCTTAAAAGTCTCCAGAAATTCCATCCTGTTCCTGCTAGAAAGCACTACAAACTGAATGGTGTGTCATGCAAATATAGCATCAACTGAAATTACTTTTACCACTGAAAATAAGGATTTTTCTCTTTTGGCTTAATTTTTTCATGAGCATTAGATTGGTAACAGACCAGTGATTACAGATTGTGACTCATTTTTCTCTGAGAATGTTGAACTAAAACTGCTAATAGAGTCAAATTTTGTGAAGACATCAGTTACTTTACAATACTGTTAATTGTTTGATGAAATTTTGCACACCTCTTAATAATGGAGCTTGCTTGTCAGTATATGGACCATACCTTGCTCATAATGGGCATTGATTCACGTAAGAGAAAATAGATTCCCTAATTTTTGACAAGGACCTTGCTATCCAAAGTTGGAGTTTCATTAATTTCTTGTCTCAGAGTTCTACAAGCTATGCATTTTAAAATAACATAATACTGAGAAGGCTTTTAATCTTTTTGCACTAATAGATTTCGGGAGCAAAAGTCTTTATGTAACTGGTTTTGTTCCAAGCTTTAGGCAAGAGTAAAGCGTAAATCCTTGTCACAAATTAATTGATGTACACAATATTTGCTGTACTCAACATCATGCAAGTAGTACCTGTTACAGAGCTGCAGTTACTAAACTACTCTGAGATGTAAATTATACATAAAGTCTGTCCAGCTTACAGACTTCAGTTTTTGGAATAATTTCTAATTACACTTTGTCACAAAGTTTCCAATATAAGCCTTAGAGTTTTTCAGTTGTTACTGTGTTCTTAAAAAGTTGCTATATTTTACCATTTGTCATGTCTATTTGAAAGTAAATAATTTGATCATGAGACTCAACAGATGGTAGATAATGAAGCATTGCCACCTCACAGATGATTTTTTGTAAAGCTGAACTAAAGCCAGACTTTACTTACAACATAGTAAAGAAGGCTTGTAAGGTAGTAATGTTGCAAACCAAATCTTAGACCTATTGTAAAAATTACAAAATTAAGCAATAATTAATTTACAACTTATATGTTGTCAGAAATAGAAACTGATAGTCACACTTGATGTTTAGTAGTTGTAAACCAGCTATTTATTGTTGGCAGTGTATTTTACTAAACTTTTCCTGAACATCAGATGTGACTTGGTTAACATATAAAACGTTGTGAAGAAGCAAGACACCTAAGTTTTCATGTAATACTATCTGCTTTGTTTGTCTTTCAATTTCTGACAGGCTACATTATGTTCTATGAAGGGCTGCATGAGAGCTCTTGTAGCCCAGCTGAAGTCTGAAAGTGAAGACTTACAGCAGGTAACAAATATTTCTTCAGCTGTGAATTTTCTGCTATTTCACATCTCATTAATTTCATTAATTTCTGGTTTCATTTTGTAATATTTGCCTTTCTTCTGTGTATCTGGCCTTGTTACCAGTTATTTTAATGCTTTAATTCTATCTTCATTAAAATTAAGTTTGTAGTGTGCTGCCCACAGTCAACTTTTTTTTTAATTAGGATATCTCTTTGAACTATGCTTCGTTTGTCCCAATCTGTACTCATTACACAAACTATGAAATACAACTCTCTTCTTTTAAAAATGCTTATCTGTAGGTCATGTTCTCATTTACCAAAGTTGTAAAACATAGGCTGTACGACTTGCATTTTTAACCTTGATCTCATAGTGGACATCCAGTTTTAAAGGTGAGCCTGAATGATCTCAGATTTTTTAATCTAACTAGTGATGGACCTAATGCTAAGTATGAGCAAAGTGTTCAGTGTGGCAGCTGAGTGTCTCTTCTATGGCTTGTGCTATGTAAATAAAATCGCCTGAAAACAAATACTGGTACGGAATTTGTTTAAAATTATTATATATTAAGTTATAATCCGTTTTAATTAATATATAAGATAAACAAACTGGGAAAGCTTTTGGAAAAGAAAAAGTATTTTTCCTTTCAGTTTGAGCAACTTTAAGTAAGATGATTTTGTCTGTTAAAACATTGTTCACGAAAAAGCCTTTCTGCTATAGGAGGTATATGGGAACTAGCCAGTTACAATTGCGAAAATAACTGAAACTGCAATAGAGGTTACTGGGTATTAAAGCATACTGATACGGTATTAGGGCAGTTATTAACTATAATTAGTTTTCTTGAAGAAGTAGTCATAGAAGCACAACCCTCTGAACTGTGGTATGTCTACAGGTACTAGCATGTAGACCACCATACACAGGCAGACACATTGAGTAGGAACACCCTCACTCAGAAAAAGTTAGAAACAATATTTAGTAAGTATATGGGACACACTGTGCTTATCAGGCAAAGAGCAAATATATCAACTATCTGACCAGTTAGGTGCAGCTAAGCCATTCTGCTCCTTTGTCTCCTTGTGTTTTCATAGAAACATAGAATCATTAGGTATTGGAAGGGACCTTGAAAGATGATGTATTCCAATCCCCCAGCCACTGGAGGATCACCCAGACCAAGTTG
>VZRI01001476.1:20781-33271 GCA_013397515.1 Upupa epops
GGTGCCTCAGCCGTGGCGGGACGGGGCCGGCCCAGCCCGCGGGGGGGGGGTGGGGAGATCAGCGGAGCCCGGACGGAGCGCACGGACGAGGCGGGATGGATGGCGGAGAGGAGGCGGGGGTTCGGTACCGAGAAGAGATGGGAACTGGGTTCGGAGAAGCCAGAACCCCTCTGCATGGGCTTCATATGAGCCGGTAGTGAGCTTTGGTAGCCAAGAAGGCTGATGACAGCCTGGCTTGGATGAGCACCGGGGTGGCCAGGTGTGGGGGGAGTGGTAGTCCACCTGTACTCGGTCACACCTGGGATCAGTGCTGGGCGCCTCAGCACAAGCAGGGCCATCTGTAACGAGATCAGGGTGTTCAGAGCCCCATCAGCCTGACCCATACACCCCTATACATCCCTGTGTGCACCTATACAACCCGATGCAGCTGAATACACCCCCCACACCTCCATATATCCCTGTATGCACCTACACACTCCCAAACAGCCCTATACGTCCCCATACATGCACCTATACACTTCCATACACACCTATATACCCCTCCCACCCCTAAACATCCGTGTACACACCTGCACAACCCCCCACACTCCTGTATAATGCCATACACCCTTATATACACCCCACACCCCTATACATCCCTGTATGCACCCATACACTCACATACACCCCTATACACTCACATGTGCTCCTATACAGCCCTATACACAACCCCACCCCTAAACATCTCTGTATACACCTATATACTCCTGTACACTCCCACACTGCTATACATCCTTGTATACCCCTGTACAACCCCGCTGCACCCCTCTATATCCTGTATACCCCTATACACCCCTCTGCACCCCTCTACATCCCCATATACCCCTGTACACCCCTCCACAACCCTCTACATCTCGTATGCCCTTGTACAATCCCCTGCATCCCATATGCCCCTGTACACCCCTCTGCACCCCTCTACATCCCTTATACCCCTGTACACCACTCTGCACCCCTCTACATCCCCGTATACCCCTATACACTCCTCCCACAACCCCCCACATCCCGTATACCCCTGTCCAGCCTACCTGCACCCCACTACATCCTTGTACACACCTGTACACTCCCATACGCTCCTAGACACCCCTCCTTATCTCTGTACACCCCTACACAGCCTTATGCACTCCCCACAGCCCCAACACACCCCATTCACCTCGCTACAACCCCACACACTCCTACAAACCCCTAAACATCCCAGAGGCAAACACAGCCCCCTCCTCACCCCCAGGCTCTGGACTTACAGTTCCCCCTCCACTCCGGCAGGGGGCGACGTGGAGCGGGGAGAGTGGAAAGGGGGCGGGTTCGTAGGCGGGACCGGGGGGCGTGGTGCTCGGCAGCCCCGCCCCCGCGGCCATGGCCCTTCCCGGCATTCCCTATGAGCGGCGGCTGCTCATCATGGCGGACCCGCGGGACAAGGCGCTGCAGGATTACCGCAAGAAGCTGCTGGAGCACAAGGAGATCGACGGGCGCCTCAAGGAGTGTAAGCGGCACCCTCGCACCGCCTCCCACCCAACAGCACCTCCGCCGGTGTCGCTTAGAGGCCCCCCCGTGCGGCTTTCCGAGCGATCGTCCCGGCCGCTGCTTCGTCATGGGCCCGCTTGGGCCCTGAGGAGGGGAGGGAGCGCGGGATGAGACCCCACACCACCACGGGTCGTCTCCTCACAGGTCAGGGGTGCACTGGGTGGTGGGGCAGGCCCGCATCGAGTCAGTTCGTCTCCTCCAGGCTGGACCCGCGCGAGGTTTTTCCGTAGAAGGGGGTTTGGAGTGGTTTAAGTTAGGAGGGAGCTCAGATCATCTACACCCAGTGCCAACCCCTTGCCGTGGGCAGCGACACCTCTCGCCAGACCAGGTTGCCCAGAGACAGACCCATCTAACCTGACCTTCAACACTGCCAGCGATGGAGCAGCCACAGCCTTCCTGGGCAACCTGTGCCAGGGCCTCAGCACCCTCACAGGAAGGGATTTCTGCCTCAGATCTTATCTTAATCTCCCCTCTTTTAGCTTGAACTCATCCCCCTTTTCCTAGCACCAGAGTCCCTCATACAGAGTCCCTGTCCTGCTTTCCTGTAGCCCCTTTAGGTACTGCATGCTTGCATCCCCCACAGCCCCTCTCTGCTTTTCTCCCCCTGAAGGGCCATATCCTGGTTTACTGCTGGTTTATTAACAGAATCCTCTCTTTGTTTCTTTTCCCAGTAAGGGAACAGCTGAAAGAACTCACCAAGCAATATGAGAAGTCAGAGAATGATCTCAAGGCCTTGCAGAGCGTGGGGCAGGTGCGTAAAAACATTTAAGTCACAGAGTCGGCTGAGGGAACTGGGGGGGTTAGTCTGGAGAAAAGGAGGCCCAGGGGAGACCTTCTTTTTCTCAACAACTCGCTGAGAGGAAGTTGAAACAAGGAAGGGGACACCTGCTTTTCCGTGGTGCCAAGCAATAGAACCAGAGGAAGTGACTGCGGGATGTGCCAGGGGAGGTTCAGACTGGATGTGAGGAAGAAGTTGTTGACCAGCAGGGTTATCAGTCATTAGAACAGGCTGCCCAAGTCAGTGTCAGTGGGGGTGTCCCTGTGTCTGGAGGGGTTGCAGAGCTATGGAGCTATGGGATGAGGGACAGGGGTTAGTGAGAAACTGGTGGAGCGGTTGGACTTCATGACCTTAAAGATCTCTTCCAGCTGTGATGGTTAACAGAGAATTTGTCTGGAAGTAGCATTTAAATCCTGTTTTGGTATAAAAAAGAAGTGGGAACAGCCCAAGTAGTAGGAGCCTCACTGTTAGGAGCAGACCCAGCAGGGTGTGGGTTAGAGAGGATGGCTGTGTTTGCCCTGGCTGACAGAGCAGTGTGAGTCCAGAGAAGGAATTTAAGAGCAGCCAGTCACCTTGCGCGTCGTGAAAACCCCGTGTTACGTGTTGTTCTGCAGCAGGAATTCCTTGTTAGGCTCATAGTGCTTTTATTTCACAGATTGTGGGCGAGGTTCTTAAACAGCTAACAGAAGAGAAATGTAAGTACCCTGGGCTTTTGTATTCTTGGGAATCTCAAAAATGAGCTGTTTGTGGTTCAAATCTGGTTAAACATTGGGGGGAAAACAAAGAACCAGAGTGTTGATGATCCCAGTTTATGCAGAAGGTTGAGGGAAAATAAGTGCAGTAGATTTGATTGTGGTTTTCCTTTCTTCTTCTGTCTGCAGTCATTGTGAAGGCTACAAACGGACCAAGATACGTCGTTGGCTGTCGCCGTCAGGTAGTTGCTCTGTGTGAATAGGCACTAAAAGTTTGCTTTGCTTTGGGCTTGAAGGTGAATGCTGCTGGGTCCTTACTGGGATTTATTTTCATCTTTGAGGTGTTCATGGCTGTTTTGTACTGGTATCCACTTGGCCTCTGTGATTCGTAGTAGCATAACTTCCTAGAAAGACAAAGCTACTCTTTGCTTTTATTTTTATTTAAACTTTTATTTCAACTCCTTTTAACTCTTGATTTTATTTTAAAGTCTTCTAATTCTTAATTTTATTTACATCTTTAACTCTCATTTTTATTTAAAGCTTTTTTATCTTTTTTATGAACCCCGTTAATACTTGATTTTGTTTAAAACCCCCTTAACTCTTGATTTTCTTTGAAACCCCCTTAACTCTTGTTTAAAATCCCCTTAACTCTTGATTTTTATTTAAAACATCTTTAACTCTTCTTTTTGTTTTAAACTCTTACATTTATTTAAAGCTTTTTTATTTAAATCTCCTTTAGCACTTGATGCTATTTAAATCTTTAACTCTTGATTTAAAGCTTTTTTAGCTTACATTTCAAATTCCTTTAGTTCTTGTTTTTATTTAAAGCTTTTTTAAGCTGTGATTAAACTCCTTTAACTCCTGCTTTTATTTATAACTCTTTCAAATGTATTTAAAACTTGTTTTAACTCTTATTAAGCTCCTTTAACTCTTGAATTTATTTGAAACTAATTTAACTCTTATTTTTTACTTAATGCTTTTTAAACTTTGATTTAAAACCCCTTTAACTCTTGATTTCATTTCAAACTCTTGTCATTCTTATTTAAGTAGAATAAGGGATGCAGCGCAGATCTGGTTTAAAACTGTTGGTTGGTTGGTTAGTTGGGCACCGAGTGTGACCCACTGCCAGTAATTAAACCCCCTAGAGTGGCTCTTCCTTCCCAAAGGAATGTTTGGAACAACGTTCCTGTCGAGTAGGAACCACAATACTTGAGTGCTCTGCAAATGCAGAAATGAAATTTGAGGCTAAGAGGTGTCCCTGAACAGAATAGTGGCTCCAGCAGAGGTCTCCTGCCCTGAGAAGGCAGCAGTGTTTTGCATACTAGATGAAAGTTTCATCCTTTCCAAGGATCTTTTCTTTCATCAGGCTGAAGATGATGCTTTTCTGGCACATTAGTGGGTTTGAGGCCCTTGAGATAGTCTTGGAATCATAGAATGCTCCAGGCTGGAAGAGACCTCCAGAGGTCATCTAGTCCAGCCTCCTTACACGAGCAGAGACAGTTCTACCTAGGGCAGGTTGCTCAGAGCTTCAGCAAGCCTGACCTTCAATGACTCCAGGGAAGGGGCCCCAGGCAGCCTGTTCCAGCCATCAGCCACCCTCACAGTGAAGAGCTTTTTTATGATCTCCAGCCTCAATCTGTCCTTAACCAGCTGGAACACAGTGCTCCTTGTCCTTTGGAGTAAACCTTCCTCTGCCTTCATGTAGACTCCCTCAGGGACTGGAAGGTTGAAAGAAGGTCCCACCAGAGCCTTCACTTTTCCAGGCTGAGCAGCCCCAACTCTCTCAGCCTGTCCTCGTAGGAGGGATGCTCCATTCCCCTGAGCAATGTGTAGGCTTCCTCTGGACCCACTCCACTATGTCTGCATCTTTATTGTGCTGGGGGCTTGAGAACTGGACACAGTCCTCCACATGAGGTCTCACCAGGGCAGAGTAGAGGGGCAGAACCCCCTCTCTTGATCTGTTGGCCCCAGTAGTTTTGATGCAGCCCAGGATGGGATCGGCCTTCTGGGCTGTGATGCACACTCTCACCCACCAGTCTTGAGGGGTTTGTGTTGAAATAGAGACAACTGCTGAGGAACAGGTTGTGCTTGACTGAGCCTGGCATCGCAGCACCGTGCTTTTGGGTTTGTTCTTCAGTAAGAACACTCTTTAGTCGTAAAAGCTCCTTGATTTGATACCAGAGATGAAGCAGCTGCATCCTTGATTGCTTTCAGAATGTCAAAATATTAAGGCAGATCATTTCCAGTGGAAGGATTCACAGGCTAGAAGTAGTTTTTGATCCAAGGGGGGAAGGGGAGCAGCACTGTTGGTTCGGAACCAATGTTACTTCCCTCTCTGAAATGGATTTTTGAAGGAATTCAACTGGTTTCTCACTGAAGAACAACTGCAATCTACGGGGCAATGCTCAGTTTGATAGACTGTCAAGGAAGGAGGATTTGTTAGTCACCTCAGTGGTAGGAGCACTGCCAGAGACAAGAGCTCATGTGGATAAGGGATATTCCCAGCAGAATATAGCAGGGGGGTACTGGAACAGGACTGCTAAGGTGATTTAAAGTCTGATAGAAGTGAAGTGAGCTAGCAAAATCTGCTGAGGCAGAAATCTGAGGAGAAACACAGCCAAGGAACAACAACTGGAACAGATAACTGTGGGGATGGGATGTAACTGGATAAGTGAATGTGTGAAAATGATGGAGAAAATAGGTGAGAGCACCTGTTCTCTCTTTCAGTCAGTTGAGAAATGAGGAAGCTGTTGAGTAGGAGGGCGGCAGCTTTGGATTCAGGTGGACAGGCTGCTGTGTGTGTCCTTAAAGGAGGGATTGTGTTTGCTGGGTCTGCTGTGGTAAGCAGAGAGAAGGTGAGATCCCTCATTAATCCAGATTGACAGCAGAAATTAAATACAGAAGGTCTAGAAAAGAGTTTGTGTTGCCAAAAGCAGCAGGGGGGCTGAGTTAATGACTCGCTCTTTGAGGTCAATGTCAGTGTTAAAAACCACTCCTGTGGTCTGGTTTGGATTTGCTAGGGTCCAATTGTGACAAACAGCAGGTTCATCAGTCTGTGCCACTTCTTGAAGAGATCCTCAGCCAGCTGTGCCCCGGTTCAAGCATTCTCAGAACTGCTGGTGATGGGGACAGAGGTGGTGCCTTGTAGCTCTGTAGCCTTGTTTGCTTCTCGTGTGTGACCCAGCTGAGGGGACAAGCTGCAGTGAACACCTTGGCTGACAGCAGGCACTGGTTTGGGGTTTGATTCTAACAGAAATACCTTCTGTGTTACTAGCTTGACAAAAGTAAGCTGAAGCCGGGGACGAGAGTCGCTCTGGATATGACCACCCTCACTATTATGAGGTAGGTGCCTGCTGTTCTTGTGTTTCTTACATAGACGTGGAAAGATGTGGATCTGAATTGGTTCCACAGGGCACTGAGTAATCCATAGACTGGCTGAGATCCCTTCCAACTTCAGAGATCATCTAATCCAACCTCCCTGCCACGAGCAGAGGAGCCTCTTGACCAGAGCAGGTGGCTCAAAGCCTCATCCAACCTGGTCTTGAACATCTCCAGGGAGGGGGCAGCCACAGCCTCTCTGGGTAACCTCTTCCAGAGTCTCACCACCCTCAGACTGAAGAATTTGTTTCTCAGTTTCTATCTAAACCTCCTCTCCTTCAGTTTAAAGCCCTTTCCCCTTGTCCCATCCCTGGACACTCTGGTACAGAGTCCCTCTCCAGCCATCCTGTAGTTTCCCTTCAGATCTTGGGAGGCTGCTGTAAGGTCACCCCAGAGCCTTCACTTCTCTGGGCTGAACAACCCCAGCTCCCTCAACCTGTCCTCATAGCAGGGGTGCTTCAGCCCCTGGATCATCCTTGTGGCCCTCCTCTGGACTCCTTCCAACAGATCTGTGTCCCCCTTATGGTGCAGTACTCAGAGTAGGGGTCTCACACGGGCAGAGTAGAGGGGAAGAATCGCCTCTCTTGACCTGCTGGCCACACTCGTGTTGATGCAGCCCAGGATACAGTTGGCTAGAGAACTGGACAGGGAGGAATCTAATGAAGAGTGGCGGTGTGGAGTGCCATCTGGGCAGGAACCAGTATAGGTTCAGGGCTGACCTGCTGGAGAGCAGCGAAAGAGAAAGGACCTGGGGAGTGCTGATTGCCAGTGGGATGACCAGGAGCCAGTAGTGGGCCCTTGTGGCCAAGAGGGCCAATGGCAGCCTGGGGTGGATTAGAAGGGGGGTGGTTAGGAGATCCAGAGGGGTTCTCTTGCTCCTCTACTCTGCCCTTTTGAGACCACACCTGGAATCTTGTGTCCAGTTGTGGGCTCCTCAGTTCCAGAAGGACACAGCTGCTGGAGAGAGTCCAGTGCAGAACCCCCAGAGATGATGAAGGGAGCTGCAGAGGAACGGCTGAAGGAGTTGGGGCTCTGGAGCTGGGAACGAAGGAGCCTGAGGGGGGACCCCATGACAGTTGATCAAGATGGAAGGAGCCAGGCTCTTCCCAGGGGCACTCAATGCTAGGACAAGGGGCACCGGGTGTCAGCTGGAACAGAGGGGGTTCCACATCAAGAGGAGAAGAGACTTCTTCCTGGTGAGAGTGCAAGAGCCCTGGAAGGGGCTGCCCAGGGGGGTTGAGGAGTCTCCTTCTCTGGAGCCATTTCAAACCCACCTGGATTGTTCCTGTGCCACTGGATCTAGGGGCTCCTGCTGTGCCAGGGTGGTTGGACTGGATGATCTTTAGAGCTCCCTCCCTTCCCTAACAGGTTTTGGGCTGCCTGAGCTCACTGTCAGCTCACATTGAGCTTTTCATCAATTAACACTCCCAAGCTCTTCTCTTCAGGGCTACTTCCAAGCCACTCTGTACTCAATCTGTATTTGTGTCTTGGATTGGAAATACTGGTTTATATTGGAAATATTTGGGTTCATTCTGTGTTTTAAGCAAAAATCCTTGTTATCAAAGTGGGAGGAAAAGAAATCCCTCTCATACTTCCCCTAAAATTGATGGTAGTAACGTAATGAACATGGCTACACAGTCACCAGCAACTGCTCTTGACTCTTTGTTCCAGATACTTGCCCAGGGAAGTGGATCCGCTGGTCTATAACATGTCTCATGAGGATCCCGGGGATGTTTCCTATTCTGAGATTGGAGGCTTGTCGGAACAGATCAGAGAGCTGCGGGAGGTATCTCACAAACACTTCCAAATCACTCCTTGTGTTCTGAGTGAAGCCGTACAAAAACATCTTAATGATGTTAAAGGCTCTTAGCAGAGCAGCTTTTTCCGTGTGTCCTTTGCTCAGACCACATTTTCATGTGCTAGGAGACAATTCCTGAGGTGGTGCTGCAGTGTTGTCCAGCTTTTTAATTGTCTTTGAAGCAAAAACCAGGCTGTTTGAAGACCCTGGCAGCTTTAGCCCCTGCACTCTTGTCCTGGCGCTGGTTGCCTGCGAGAAGAGCCCAACCCTCATCTGACTGCAGCCTCCCTTTAGGGAGTTGGAGAGAGGGAGAAGGTCCCCCCTGAGTCTCCTCTTCTCTGGGCTCAACACCCCAGCTCCCTCAGCCTCTCCCCAGCAGCCTCTCCCTCCAGTCCCTTTCCCAGCCTTGTTGCTCCCCTGCACCTGCTCTGCCCCCTCCATCACTTCCTTGAAGTGAGTGGTCCAGCACTGCCCCCAGGATTCGAGGGGAGGCCTCCTCAGTGCTCAGTAGACAGGAGAGTGCCATCCCTGGTCCTGCAGGCCACACTAGTGCTGATCCAAACCAGGATGCCCTTGGCCTTCTGAGCCACCTAGGCACCCTGATCGCTTCTCTTCAGGTGGTTGTCAGCCAGTCCTGTCAGGCCACTCTCCAGCCACTCATGCCCCAGTTTGAAACTGCAGGGGGTTCTTACGGCCTAAGGGTAGGACCCTGCCCTTCATCTTGTTCAACCTCATCCCGTTGGACTCTGCCCATTGTCCCTGCCTGTCCCGCTCTCTCTGCAGCATCTCTGTCCCCTCCAGCAGGTGAACCCTCCCTACAACTTGGTGTCATCTGGAAATGTACTGAAGGGAGATTCAATCCCCTCACCCGGGTCATCAAAAAAGAGGGTTTGAAGGTTCTGAGACTTTTGGTGAATGGAATGCTGTCAGGTCAAGTGGGGAGGCTGTAGTTAGGATTGGCAACCCTCATAACAAACCTGAATCGTTCCTAAAAGCTCCTGGGTGTCGAGAAGGCAGTAAACAATGTGGTTTGAGCTGAGCATTGCAAGAAACCTGGTGTTGCAGAGCCAAAGTCTCAACAACAAGGGTAGAACTGTGGATGAATCCCTTACATCAGTCTGTCATACGAAATACACTGCAGGGATAAAAAAGGGTACCTGGTGAATGGACTGGTAGCATCCCGGGATCACTAGTCTGCTTTGAAACTCCAAGTCTGTGTGTCTGTCTCCTCACAGGTAATAGAATTGCCGCTTACCAACCCGGAATTATTCCAGCGTGTGGGAATTATTCCTCCAAAAGGCTGTTTGCTCTATGGCCCCCCTGGTGAGTCTCACAAAAGGGTAGCGAGCGCTTAGCTGGTGCTCTCAAACTGTAGCAATAGGTTTGTTTCTGTATTTTCTTAATGAGTTTGGGGTTTTCTTTGCAGTTGCTAGCAGGATTCCTTGTTAAACAGCTCCAGTCTCTTTATCCCTTCAGGCACAGGGAAAACCCTTTTGGCCAGAGCTGTTGCCAGCCAGCTGGACTGCAACTTCCTCAAGGTAACTGGATTTACCTCTGTGCCCGCTCACACCTATCTGTGTCTCTTCCCGTCTCTTCATTCCCTGTGTCTCTTTGCCTTTCAAAAGGTGGTGTCGAGTTCCATCGTGGACAAGTACATCGGTGAAAGCGCTCGACTGATCAGAGAGATGTTCAACTACGCCAGAGATCATCAGCCCTGCATCATTTTCATGGATGAGATCGATGCTATTGGTAAGGCCTGGGTGATGGCCAGAGTCTCCTTGAGCTGTAAAGCTATCCCTTCATGATGAAGAAATGTAATGAGAGAAGCAGTTCAGCTTCCTCTTGGAGCTCAAGGTAGAGCCGTACCAGTTCATACCTCTGTTTAGCTCTCCAGCTCCCAGTTTCAAAGGGAGACAGAATCCTCTTCAGGCTTTGCGTTACCTGGAGGCAAAAATAAACCATGAGTTTTGCTGCAGGTGGTCGCCGGTTTTCTGAAGGCACCTCAGCTGATAGAGAAATCCAGAGGACTCTGATGGAGGTGAGCGTCTCGTCCTTGGCTGTGTCCTGTATGGAGCAAATGAAATGCTAACACAGATGGGAGTTGTTAGGCTCTCTGAGCTGCTCTAAAATAAGGATGCTAGACCACACTGGGAAGGTTTTGGGTTGTTTCAAACCAGACTTTTCTCTTTAGTTACTGAATCAGATGGATGGATTCGATACCCTGCACAGAGTTAAAATGATCATGGCTACAAACAGACCAGACACGCTGGATCCTGCCCTTCTGCGGCCGGGCAGACTGGATAGAAAAATCCGTGAGTAACTGCTTTAGTGCAGCTGGAAGGAGGAGGTTTCCCTTGGGTTTCTGCCCTTTATTGAAGCTCCTCGTTCTTTTTAGATATTGATCTACCAAACGAACAAGCCAGGTTAGACATTCTGAAGATTCACGCAGGTCCTATCACTAAACACGGTGAAATAGGTAAGAAGGAGGCTCTGCCCCTCGGAATTTCAACCCTTACACTGGTCACACATCTCCCCCTTGCTCAGAATTCTACTGACATAGCTGTTTTCCTTGTAAACCCTTGGAGCTCTTGGAAAATGGATGTAGAGCTTAGGGACAGGGATTAGCACTGGGCTTGGGACAGCTGGGTTAATGGTTGGATTTGATGATCTTTAAGGTCTTTTCCACCCTAAAACTTGTTGAGTCCCATTGAGTAGCTTTCTATTTCTAAAGAAATAGTCCCCCACGAAGGAATGAAAATGGCTTTAAAAGTCCTGGGGAAACTTCTTGTCGAGTTTGGAGATGATGTAATGAAAACCCTCTTAGTGGAGTGGATTGTTCTGTCCTGAGTGAAACAAGGAGAAGTGTTGGTCAGGTAAAGCAGGGAAGCTTTGTTTCGTGATTGTTTTAGTGTATGCTGACCAGAGTCTTAGTTTCACCGTCACACCCCAGTGCTGATCCTGATCACCATCTGGCAGCACAAACAGCTGCAGCTCAACAGAGGGGGTGTTTGGGGGAGGATGGGAGGGATGAGTGTTACCTTTGGCAGCAGTGTCGGCTCAGACACGCGTGTGTGACTCGTATAAGAGAGCTGAGAAGCTCCCAAGGATCATGAAAGTAAGGTGAAGAACTTAATCCTTTCCCTCAGTTGTTTGGGCACTGGAGTGGGAGCAGGGTCACCTTTACACTAGGTGAGAATACCCCAGACTTTGACCCTTCATAGAATCATAGAATCCTCATGGCTGGATCCTCATGGATCACCAACCCCTAGACCATGGCCTCAAGTGCTCTAGCTTCTCAGCTTTTAAACCCCTCTGGGGATGGGGACTCCACCGCCTCCCTGGGCAGCCTGGTCCAGTGCCCAACGACTCTCTCAGGAAAGAGCTGCTCCCTCAGATCCAATCTAACCCTCCCCTGACGCAGCTTGAGGCCACTGCCCCACATCCTATCATTAGGAATTTGGGAGAAGAGAGCAGCAGCAGCAGCCTCGCTACAACCTCCTCTCAGCCTCATAGCTTCCAGGTATTGGAAGACTTGATTTAAATAATTGAAACAAGAAGTTTGTCCTGATGTTCACCTTTCTTGCCTTTCACGTTGATCCTTGGAAGCACGAGTCCGTAAGGTTGGGATTTCATTAGATAGTCTGAGCGTTAGGCTGTGATACGAGGAGGGTAACAGAGCTGATGAGCTGAGATGATTTCATTTATCAGCCATCTCCGCAGCAGGATCAAAGCGAAGCGTTCTGTCGTTAGCTGGATCCCTAATGGGATGAATGAATTTGGATCTGATTGGCCTTTGTGTTTTGATGAAACAGATTATGAAGCAATCGTGAAGCTTTCAGATGGCTTTAACGGAGCTGACTTGAGGAACGTTTGCACTGAAGCAGGTATTTTAGTAACTTTTCTTTGTTAGTTGGTGCTAAAGTGCTTTCATGATCTTCTCCCTAAGTCCCTTGATGTCTGTCATGCGGTCTCATAGGACCCAGATACATTCCAGAAACAGGGATCATCCTCTTTTTCCAAGAATTCAATCACAGAATTATTGAGGTTTGAAGAGCCTTCTGTGCTCAGGCAGCCCAGCCCAGCACCTAACAACACCTCAGTGGACACCCCAGGGCACTCAGGACAGTCTGGCTGTGGCCCTTCAACACCTCCACACACAGCAACTCCCGTCCAGGCTCTGAGCACCCTTTCCAGGAGGAAGGGCTTCCTAACAGCCAATCTAACCCTCCCCTGGCAGCTTCAGGCCCTGCCCTCTCATCCTGGTGCTGGGTGCCTGGGAGAAGAGCC